>JAUMHR010000063.1:11678942-11700621 GCA_032361145.1 Enteromius fasciolatus | reverse complement strand
AGTGGGGAACAACACCACTTCCGTTGCCAAAATGCGCGCGCAACTAATTGATCACGTGGGCTGTAAAAGGGTCTATACAGGAGAATCTCAAGAGCTCTGACCAAAACAAACTTGTAGCCAATCAGCAGTAAGGGGTGCGCATACTAATGAAGTGGACTACAGAGGGTTCAGTAAACACAGCTGAGCTAGGCGACAGAAAGATAAAATAAATATATAGTAACGTACAGTATACTATATAGTATATAATATCGTAACGATAAGGAAAGATGTAGGACCGTAGCTAAACGTCTGCCTACACGGGACGCGATGACTGTTGAAAATCATTTAAATTTGTGTCAGCAAGTCGTAAATAGAACGAGGCAGCAGTCGGAGATTTGTCACGCCGCTTACGTCCCGTTTAGACGGTGTACGTTGGTTCTGCTTTGTTTCACAGAACTAATCGTTGCCTGAGTTGCCATGTATGTGTGGGGCGGAGCTATAAAGGGCGAGACACTTTTGGCGTAAGGACGCTTTTGTTTTGGTAAAAATATCAATATTGACTTCCAGAAATCGCTTACCCTACTTTTAAGTGAACTTTTACACTTTATTTACCAATTTCTAATCTGATATAGGAAGCCATATGGTTTATTTCCAGAGATTAATTCCGTTAAATTTGTAATAATTTTAATTGTAATAATAATTTAAATTTGCTGTTAGTTTACTAACCCTTTGGCCATCCAAGAGGGTTTTTTTCTCCTCCCGTGGCTCCTGCAATATTGAGGTCTTATGAAATCAAACAGTCAGTCTGTGCAAGACTGAACATTATTTACAATTTTTCATAATTCAAATCAGAAAGGCATTAAAGTGTGTTTGATCAAATGAGCATTAATAATAATAACAGCATTAACTGAAAGCTGAACTCTGCTGTATGAGCACTACCGTTTAAAGAACCCAAACCTGTTCTCCATCTCCCTGCAGCCTCCTGCATTTATAACTCCTGTAATCACCTGCAGACCACACAAACAGACACGACGACCCAAACAGAATCAATCCTCCTTCACAGGGGCCGTATAATTGGTCAGCTCTCCCAGAGCAGGCCTGTTAAGTATGCTCCGCTGTGAATTATGGATAGCCAGCAAAATGGCTAATAAAATATGAATGGCCAGTTTTTGTAGCTTGCGCTTCTCTGTGTGCAGATGTTGGTAGCAAAGCCAGTGTACTTCTAATAAAACACCCCTGTCATCGCAGTCCAGGAAACGGCACAAAGCTCTTATGAAAACTATGGGCCATCCATAACAATATATGTCATTATGGAAAAGCATCTCATCAACATGAGTGCCTATACCTATATATTTTACCTGCAATCAGCTGTCTGTGACACTGAGCATTATTTGTTAGCGTGCTGTGTGATTTATGCCGGTGTCTGTATGCTGTTAAACCCCTTCCTCGCTTCTGTCACCTGCTCCAGATGTTCTCTTTCGCTTTCTTGGGCCAATTTTATACCTCGTGCCGTTGTTTTTAGGTGTTTATTTCATTAAATGCACCATCCTGTACGTGAGCGGCTTGCAAAAGAGAATGCATAATGAATGTATAAGGTTAATTACACACACTGTTTTTGGGTTAAAATTGTGAGAGGCAAGCAGTAGAATGGGGGAAAAATTAAAGATATACTGTAGACTGAGTTAAAAACCAGATTTTTATTTAGTTAAACTTAAGCATCCTGTTTTTATATAATAAATATAATAATGAAAAAGTAGCCAGTGGAATGCAGTAGAATGTGTTGTCTATGACTGCTGTTTTTATTAATATTGATTATTAGGTTAAATTAATATATTATCTATAATTATAACATATGTAATTGTAATTAACATATTAAGATGAGATATTAAGTTAGTCTAGTGATCCAAATATAAATAAATGATAAAACAAACATTATTTGAACTCGCAATGTTTCTGATGTCATTAAAGTTAAAACAAAGTTACACTAATTTGTATCATATCTTATAATCATAAGATTATAAAGATTTGTTATTTCACATTTTATTATTTGCATGTTCTTAATATATCAAAGATAATAGATTCAAGCTAACAGTATGCTAAGATAGTATGACTTTTTTATATATATATATTTTAGAAATTCTTAACTTACCATTGTCAGTAACAACCATTCATAGTGACACAGCTATTATAACATACATCATTAGTCATAATTCTATTTAGAATAGAACACATATTAAAAGCTCCTTCAGCACATAGAATTGGAAGTGTGGACCCATTTATGTAGGCTAATCAACTGTTCATGACATCCGCTTCATTAACCTATGCAGTATTGCCATCAACAACAGTGAATATTAGGATCAGACCATTGGGTAGTGAGGCTGACCAGCCAGAATCAACTATTGAGCCATGTAAAACAAAGGAATACTGGCAGAGAAATACTGATTTAAACCCCTCAGAAAGATATATCTGAGGGGTCTGCTACTGCGTAGCTGGGGGCGTCCCTGGAGCCCCATAGATTCACAGACATACAGCCCTGATAAGAACTTAATTAACAGCCATAGTAAAGCTGCAGTCACAGCCCACTGTAACATCCACAGTGTGACAGAAGTGAAGGGGTGTGTGTGCATGCATGTTTATGTGGTTTATGAGGACGCAAATTTGTATAATGACATGGATATGGTGATTTATGAGGACATTTTCAGTGTTCCCGTAATTCAAAAGGCTTAAAAAAACATAATAAATGGTGTTTTTTTTAATCTAAAAATGTACACAGTTTCCTCTAAGAAGTATAGGTTTAAGGTCAGTTTAGGGCAATACCACATACAGTCTGTACAGTATAAAAACCATTATGCCTATGGAGAGTCCCCATAAATCACAAAAACCAACATGTGTGTGTGTGTGGCTCTGTGTGCATGTTTATGTGGTTTGTGAGGACACAAATTTGTACATTATAATGACATGGGTATGACATAAGTATTACAATATGAAGATGATTTATGAGGATATTTTCAGTATCCCCATAATTCAAAAGGCTTATAAAACATACTAAATTATGTTTTTTTGAACATCTAAAAATGCCTGTAGTTTCCTGTAAGGGATATGTTTAGGTGTAGGGTCAGTGTAGGACAATACCACATACAGTCTGTACAGTATAAACACCATTACACCTATGGTGTCCCCATTAACCACAAAAACCAACGTGCGTGTGTGTGTTTGCCTAAAGGGGAGAAATATGGTAAAAATGATAAGGCCTTGTGCCGTTAGACACAGAATTGAAATCCCAGGATATTTGTGGGTTTCTGTCATGACTGCTGAATGCTGATGTGCCTTTTTACCCCCCACAACCCTTGCTAGAAGGACACGGATGCCTCATTGCTCACTTACAGCGAGGATGTGATTACTATTCTCGGTAGAATCATCCAGGCTATTAAGGTAGATTGTAAAAGCAACCTTGAAATGCACAGACACACTTGACTACAAGGTAATGACCCATATCTTTAATTAATTACAGACAATTATAAAACTGATTGACTTGCATAATCCTGGCACACTCCACTTCATAACCTGTAGATTGTACTGGGTTTCGAAGAGACCTCAGATGACTTTAATTATCTTTCTTTTTCAGGTTTTTAAAACCTTGTTTTATTCATCCCACAGTATTGAGGGTGAAATGCGACTAGTGTGTTGCTGCTCTTCACTACGACCCCTTCGTTCTGACCTTGTCTAAATTCAGTCTGCTATGGCTGATGAACAGTCCGTTGTCTCATTAAGCTTTCAGTACAATCTAAGGGCTGGTAGAATGTCATGCCCAATGAGACACAAGACATGTAAGTGTGTGGTGAGCTTGTCAACAAACAGACAAGAGCCATGTCATTAACAGGCCATTGTGCTTACATTTTATCATTGTGGTCTGACAAAATAGCTTCAGGAGTGTTTTGGTGTGGCTTACAGATCAAATGTTCTGCCAACTAAAATCAATCTCAAAATGTTCTGTCATGCTCTAAATGTTATCATGATATCTAGACAATTACATTTTGGGCATCAGCCAACAGTCTTAAAGGTACAGTTCACCCCAAAATTAAAATGATGTCATTAATTACTCACCCTAATGTCGGTACCTTTCTGAGCATTGAACGTGTCAGTTGCGTGGCTGTCTATACAGGGTCAGAAAGCTCTCAGATTTCTTTAAAAATACCTTCATTTGTGTTCCTATGTCTAACAGGTTAGGAATGACTTGAGGGTGAATAATTAACATCAAATTTGTAATAAAAAAACAAACAAACACTAATTAACTTTAAATGTCCTTAGAAAAACAAAAACAACAACAGAAAACCCAATAAGCTCAGGGGCCTGTTCCATAAAACAGGTTTACCAAATAAGCCAGGTTTATGGCAGATAGTCTGACTTAATTTAATACAAATTAACTGGTAATAAGTCAGACTAACTGAAATAAGCCTGGCTTATACTCTAATCTTGGTTTATGGAACAGGCCCCAGGTGTTATGTAGAAGAAAAAATGTGAATAAAAATATTAATAAACTGTCATTAACAACAATATTATTATCATTTGAACAAACTAGCATTATGCTCATTATTTGTATTATTAGTTTTACTATGCACCTGTAAATTTGTGTATTTGTTGTGAATGTATCAGAAAGAGAGAGAGAGCAGAAGCATTATTGTTTAAAAGAGTGGATGTAAGCTTCAGTATAAGCAGAGGGATTTCTTTGGCACAGTGATATTTTGTTTGAGTAATGGTGTGTTGTATCTAGCACAGGCTTGGCTCTCCATCACTCCCGCACAGATCCAGATAATAGCCCATCTGCTGTCCCAGCGCCCCACAACTGGCTGTCTGACTCATAATGCATACTAAGAGTTATGTCCCACAAGTTCACTCTAACCAAATGTATCCTCGCAGTTGCAGCGTATGGACTCACAAATGCATTGCTTTTATTACAGAGGAACTGCTGCTCTCTAGTGGTTTAGTCCTAGTACTACAAAGTTGTTTTCAAATACCTAGCCTACTGACTGACTGCCAGAATACCTTCACCGCCTTTTTTTATTATCTTGTACTCGTCGAGTTCTAACATTGTATTGCAGTATTAGATTATATAGGCCCAAAACATTGTTTTACAAGAGCAAACATTGGGCAATATAGATTGTCTACAAACAGCTGGTCAGCAGAACAGATTAGCATTAGCTAATAATCTAAGGACATTAGCCCAAGAAAAGAACATTAAGATAAAAATCACTTTATTGCTCTTTACAAAAATTGCTCTTAATTATATCTTAGAAATGCATATTAGGACAATCAAGTAGTTCAGTCAACAATCGACTCATTTTAACCAAAAAATGACTTTTTACTAGTGTGCTAGAGTTGCTTTACAGCAGAATTTAATTTTGCTTGCATACATTTTCTATATATCTACATTATATAAAGCACTATATAAATAAAAGATGACTTATTTTATTAACGGATGGGATGGCTAGGTCATTATTATTTTTACCTCCTCTTTAAACTTCTGTTCTCTCATAGCCTGGCACTGATGGTTTTTGTAATGAGAAAACAGCTATAAAATGCACAATGGCTCCCAAAAGTGGAAGGCAAGCAGTTTGCTAAGTATGATTGTCAAATCGCTTAGAAACTACTCTTGATTTCTTTACTAACTCAATAGACGCAGATTGCTCCCTTCAGTGGATGAACCGATTGAGAAGGTCTGAAAATGCACGTTACAAGTTACACTCAAAACTAATTAATTTTGAAAAAGGTCTGCTCACAAAGGCTGCATTTATTCATTTATTTAAATAAGAATATTTCTGTTTGAATATATTCTAAACTTTTATTTATTCCTGTAATTACAAATACAAATTTTTATCATGAAGTGTCTGATCCTTCAGACATATTTTTAATCTGTTAATTTTCAGCTCAAGGAACATTTCTTATAATTATCAGTTGAAAAGAGTTGTGCTGGAAACAATGTTTTTTTTGTGTGGAATCCATATACCAATCAAAAGTATGGTATTGGTGGTATAAGATTTATTTTAAAATAAATTTTACTAAACAAGGATG
Organism: Enteromius fasciolatus; assembly: GCA_032361145.1. Classification (NCBI taxonomy): domain Eukaryota; kingdom Metazoa; phylum Chordata; class Actinopteri; order Cypriniformes; family Cyprinidae; genus Enteromius; species Enteromius fasciolatus. The sequence continues at coordinate 11,694,573 of JAUMHR010000063.1, read as the reverse complement.
CATTAAAATGATCAAAAGTAACAGTTAAGACATTTGTAATATTGCAAAAAAAAAGTTTCACAACATATCCACACAGAACTGCTAAACTGGATGCTTCAACTGTTTTCAATATTGATTGTTTATTAAGCATCAAGTGAAAGCTGAATGGGTGTGTGAGTGGCAGAGTGAATGAATGAGAAAGAAAGAGAGAGAATGTTAGCTTGGTATGTTGACAAGCTTTCTGTAATCTCCAATCCCCTCTTGTGCAGGCCTCAGAAACAGTTGCACTGATGGGCCTGTGTCTCCCAGCCCCCAACAGGCAGGAAGCAATAGAGCATGACTTGTGATGAAGGATAATTACCCCACAGTCACTGGAGAGCCTATCCACTTTACTAAACTCACACACACACTGAGAGAGATTCATGATGAAAGGAGAACAGAAGGCAGTGAGAGAGATAGAGAGGAAAACTAGATGGAAAGAGACAGGAAGAGGCAAAGTGATAAATTAATGATAAATGCATATAGCATGAACAATAGACAGAATAAACGGCAAAGACTATAAGTCCATTATTTAGAATTGTGAGGAACATGAAAAGAGAAAGGGAAACGGCAAAGAACAAGATTTAAAAGGATTTGAGACTTAGGTCTCAGAAAGATTTCAGTCATAATTGTTCTTCCAACAATTTAAGGTGTAAAAAAAAAGAAAAGAGACTTGATTTTCTCCTGTCGGTATCACTTAAATGTACATATTTTAGATGCTTGCCTCTTCAGCAATGTTGAGCTGAGGTCTGATGTAGGATCGAAAGCATATGAACTTGCTTCTCACACATGATCATACGTGACTTGCAGTTGACCTCATGACACGCAGCCTCATCCTTCTGTAGCTCACTGCGCATGCCTCATTTGAAGCTTTTTACGACTGGTAATGCCACCTAGTGGCTCTTGAAAAATGGATTCAGCTTCCTATAAATAGAAAATAAATGCATCCTCATAACAGAATGTAACAGATTTAGATTTTTGAAATGTGTTAAATTAATTGTTCACCCATAGTTTACAGATGTACAGATGTAGATGTAGATGTACAGTAAATGTGTTTGTCTTTTTTGGAACATATTTGGCAAACTTTAGCATTACAATTGCTCCCCAACAGACCTTCTGCATTAAATGGGTGCCGTCAGAATGAAAGTCCATACAGCATCACAGTAATTCACAAGTAGTCCATACAACCACTGTCCATCAGCTAATTTCTCATTGAGGTTAGTTAAAATGTCTTTATGATGAATTTGTTTACTCCAAACACAAAACCTTTCGACATTGTTGATGGACTGGAGATGTCCAGAACTCTCATTCTGACGGCACCCATTCACTGCAGAGGATCCATCTTTCTTGGTCTGAGTGCGAATACATTTTAAGCTATTTTTTCTCAGTTTGATTCAGGGATGGAAACCTGACTGCTCTTGATTTGAGAGAATTCCAACCTTTTTGAATCCAAGAACCACTGTTCTAGGGAACTAAAGCTGTCCGTATATCGGTACAGTTTAGTGTTTGAAAATGTTTACACAAGCATTCTTACAGAAAATGTAGGGTAGTAAAACAGACATACAGTAGTTTCAGTAGATGCTTCCTGATTTATCTACAGTCAGCACAGATTTTAAGCGTCAGAGAAACAAATGCGCAGACATCTTTAGAACTCAACTTCTATTTTTGCAGATGCTCTAGCATTTCTGTTGAAAAGTAATTATCTGGTGACAGGGTTGATACTTGCAATTTGCAAAATAGTTGGCCCCCAGTATCTACAATTTCACCTAAGCACCACCCACATCCTCCAGTGTGCACATCCTATACTTATACTTTATTTAAAAGTTTTACAAAATAGTTTGACTCATATTTATATATTTAGCCTACTTATAAAAATATTAAATTTAAGAGTAATGACTTGCAAAAGCACCTACTTATGTTCTGAAAATCGCCATAGAAAATAAATTATTAATAACAATAATCCAATTATTCTTACTTATTATTAATTTCTTTTCTAGAGCATGTTTTAGTCCAGATAAAAATGCAATTTTTATTCAGCCCATCTGCTGATTTTGTTCAGATTATTGCACTCGAATGTGGGACCCTATGCAACTTGTTTATTGAGTGTAGGGGGCTGCTTAACTCTACTTAAGCAGCACAACTGTTTTATACATTGAAAATAATGAAAATCTTTCTAGAGAGTTAAATCAGAATGATTAGAATATTTTCTGAAGGAAAATAACCACACTGAAGACAGGGGTAATGTCTGCAAGTCAGCATTGCATCACATGCATAAATTGCTTTTTTTGTGTGTTTTTACTGTACTGTATTTTTGGTCAAATCAATGCTGCCTTAGTGAGCATTAGAAACTCCTGGACATCAATAAACCCCTAATCTTTTGAATAATTAAGGCTGAATAGACTTTTGAAACCAAGACATTTTAAAAAAAGTTATGAAATCATGCATATTCTGTAATTTCAAAGACAAATTTTAAGGCTACACCGATGCAGCATCAGAACCACTTGGCTTCTGCAAACAGAACATCTGTGTATCATTATTCACACAGATTTTAGAGCAGACTCAGGGCAGCCTTAACTCGGCAGTATAGAGACGCCTTAAATGATGTTGAGAGCACCCTCCTCCTCCTCATCATCTCCAGTGCTGATCTCTGAGCAGAAGGGGGTGTGTTCTTCGATCACAGCGTTGGAAATCCCCCCATTAGTCACATAAAAGCGACCCGAACGCCACTTCCACATCATATTAAAGCTCGACCCTGAGCCGAACGAGGACTTTAAACTATGTAGGCACGGTGGACAGGGTTTAAATGGGCAATCTGATGGGCAGCTGGAGATACAAGGAGCCGAGCACAGTGGAAGAATGCGACTCGACGTGGGAAACGGACTCGGAGAGCGACGAGCATCAGCCGGGAGGAGAGGAGGAGGACAGCGGCATCTCCGAATCCATGAGCCCGGCGGATGCAGTCAGAGGAGCCGAGCAGCTGGACCACGGATCACCGCAGGTACCTAATCCTTGACGAGCACTGAAAGATAACAAAGAAAGGAACAATAACCATGAAAACGGTTTTTAGGCAAATCTGTAGGAGTTATAAGCGTCGGTAAGAGCCGTTTCCATCAAATATGACAGCATGTAGTAATAATTGTGATATTTAAAATCGATGCAAATCCATGTGGTGTTAAGCACGCGTGCTGTGCTTGCCTAAAGCGTGGTCAATGTCAATCTATCATCATATAAGTAGCTATTATTAAATTAGCGATGTGCACCTGTAAAGAACACCGCGTTTTACTAAAACATGCTCGTTTAGGGTAATATTTGGACTAAATGCAAGCACGTCGCAGTTATAGCTCTATTGTATCATTTTTGTCCATGACGCTATAAATACCACATAGTTGGATGTAGTCTATGATATTGCTGCTAGTGATATGTAATACTACTACTAATAGAAAATAAACACAACAAAAGCATATTTGATTAAAACAGCTATTTGACCCATATTTGAAGAAGCTATGACCTTTCACCTTTGTCTTTTCAGCATGTTTTGTAGCATTAAGAATACTAGTTTTGGTTTTTATTTCTTGGTCTGCGGTTGTGTTTATGCATTTTAGTCAAAGATTTTCTACGATTTAGTCTCTTACACATATTCCTGTGACATTACTGTTTTATTTGCGAAATACACAACTAAAATTGTAGCTCTGAGATACAGACCATTCATTATCTAATAAAAAAATAATGCAGGTATTATTATAATATACGTGAGATAATATGAAATTCCAAAAAATGGCGCAGTTTTTGCCAGTGTTGTATCCTAGAGTTAACTTTTCTTACAGCAGCAGGAAGGTTAAAGCATTGTATCTTTGACCTTGTTTGATGTTATTTATTTATTTTTTTAAATGGAACATTTCATGTTCTCTCTAGGTTTCTGGAGGATTTTAAGGCCACTGAGACTGTGATCTGTTCAATGTGACCTATTTCCTCATGGGAAATTCGCTCTGTTGTCAGCAGAAGAAGGAAATTGGATTTTTATTTATTTGAAGCTACAATTTTGATAACAGCTTTTTGCACTCACCACAGTAGTTTTGTTTTTGTGAGTCCTGCATCAAAGACTGTTGTATTATTTAATGCAAAATTATATAAGACGTAAATGTAATGTTATTAATTAATAAGCCTCACAGGCATTTCTATATGACGTTGGCCTCTACAAGCAAACCGCTTCATGTTATGTGTAAGACAGCAAGATTTCTCTGCTGAGCTTTCACTCAACCGTAAAGATGTTCTGTGTTTGAACATCACAAGAGGCTGAGAGCTAAAAATGGTCATGAATTAGTTAAAAAAAGTACATAGTCTACAAAATGGAACTCTTCTCTCTTGTCTAACAGCCTTTGCATCCCAATGGGGAAGAGCAGTGACAATGTAGCTCAGATGCTGATGAGTGAAGTCATTCATATGCTCTTTCACTGCCTATATAACCATTTCACTCCTCTCTCTCCTTTCCTCTCGCAGTTTGGTGACATGATGGAGTCCTCTACTAGGATTAAAAGGAGCTTTTATGCTGCAAAGGACTTGTACAAGTATCGGCACAGTTATCCGGTAAAGTCACTTCTACTCTCCTCACGTTTCTCATACAGAGCTTTAAGGCCGATCATCTTTAAATATTGAATTTGCAATTAATATTGCATTACAGTCAGCAGAAAACACAGTGGAGACCAAATATGATTTTTTTTCTAGTCTCTCTCCTTCTGGTTTTAATCTGTGATTCTGTTGCTTAGAACTACAAGGAGCCTCGTCAGGCGAACGAATACCGCAATCTGAGGTTTTATCTGAATAAGATCCCCCTGGTGCCGGATGGTAAGTGTGTCTTTGCTTTTTTATTTTAATTGCTGTACAATGGGTTTTAAACTGAAAGGACACCATCACTCGTGTTATTCAAAAGGTCTTTAAACGTGTTCAGTGCAGCAATTGAATGTGTTTTGGGTGAAGTGCTGATGGTGTGTACTAAATTGAGTTTTTTACTTTTGTCTTTTCATACTATTTCCTTTATTCTTCAATAATGGACTAATATTATTGCTGTTCTTTTCAGGACAACATTGCACGCGGTTCAAAATGTTTGCCAAACAAATCTGCTTTATTGTTTTTAATCACCATTGTATTAAAGGAACTTCCTCTCTGGAAGTCCCTTGATTCCAATAATGAGACTGTGCCTTAATTGTTACATGGGGAAATTTTCTTCGCAGTAATAACACTGCCATTTCAGGAACAGTAGCGTGGTGCAAATAATGATCTAGGCTGGTAATCCAATAAGATTTAAAATACGGTTTGTACAGATGATCCGTGAGCAAGAGAGTCATCTGCAAATAATTTTAGCCTTGATTACATTGAGAAAAAGTTCTGAATAACAAGAATTCTGACATTATTTACATGTCTTTTTTTTTTAGAAGAAAATACACTTTCCTCATTTTTTTTTTTGAGCTTTTCAGTAAATTTGAAAAGAGTTGAGAGCTTGTTGGATTGACTGATAAATAACCTAAAGGTAAAAAAAATGTGATTCTCAAGCACAAAGTTTTAAGGAATATTTCATACTCTCATAATGTTTTTGTCTTTAGTCAAGGTTCTCAGCTATGGTCATTATAATCGCAACCTTTTTTATTATGTAAAAGTTCTGGTTCTGTACCTTTTTAAATGTATCCTTCTGTATTCTGCATCCATAGAAAAATAATAGCATATAAGGTTGCAACAGTATATAATAATTAGTTATTAATGATTTAGTTATGAGTTAATAATGAGTGCATTTTTATTTTGTATTGAGCTATTGCTTTGTTACATTAGACATGTTGTGAAATTTGCTTTGGATTAAATGTGTCTGCCAAAAAACAAAAGTTGTGTCAATCCCACCTACAGTATTTCAACACAAGAATATTACAGAATACAAAGACATGAACATACATCCTACTAGAACATTTATACCCAAATGAACATAAAGCAGTTTTTACAACCGAATACACATGCCAGCTGGTGTGAGGGAAGAACATGGGTTGTGGAGTGCTTCATTAGCTGAATGTTTTCCCTGCGGGGCCAGTTTAGGCAGGCAGACAGTAAAGACGTCTCAGAGGAGCCATTGATTAGTTATTGTGGGCATGTTTGAGAATTAACTGGATCTGTTGTGCAAGCATTTAATGGCAGCATAACTGCTGTTTAGGCAGAAGGACACACACACGCACTGCTGTGCTCTGTGTTCCATTGAGATCTCAGTGTTTCCATGTAACGGATGACCTACACGTCTGTTTGCACTCTGATCTGAAACAAAATGTTTTTTCTATCATGTCTCTTATGTGAGTGAATCATGATTAAATGAATCTTTTGATCTAGTACGCATTGAATGATTTGTTCACAGATTTGATTTAGCTCACTGCAAGAAAAGAGGATATAATTGTTTTGGTCTTTAATTTTTTTTGTCTGTTCATAGGAAGTCTACAGTTATGATACCTGGTCTCATGGCATAAATGTACCTTGGTGCACTTTTTAGTGAGACACGAAATATGTAGCAACCAAGTTACATATCACTGCAGTTTCTAAAAGAAATGAACACTAGAGGCAAACTCTGACACCTTTTATTCCTTTTCAAAAAATGTACAGAGTTTTGATTAATCAAGCTTAATTTTTACACAATTACTTGAAGAGTATTACATCATGAATGGTACGTATTTTTAACATACCAGGTTGCATAAAACCCTCCTGAATGTATTCTAAAAGCTATTTCATTAAATTCATTCAAATTTATTTAGCATGAATATGTTAAAACACCATGGTCTTGCTGTCTCTATTACGTAAAGGTCATTCATACAGAGGTCACGTTGGTCGTCGATGAACCTTGTCTCTAGCTCTTATATTATATGATAACAGTCAGCCGCAACAAAATTTTGCTTGTTAAATAGTAATTAGACTTAGAGTAAGGCACCTAATAAATATGTCGCACAAAAAGTGTACACAGAGGTACATATTTTTATAAGACCAAGTTTTATATGGCACTTTTGCTTTCTTTTTAAGGCTTTAATACACCAAAGAAGAAATAAAGTCAGGGTTTTGAAAAACTGTCCCTTTAATATAGTTTTAAGTGACTAATGGTGAACCTGGCCTGTTGTGATGATTTATTGTTTTTCTCTTTGTCCCCGCAGGTATTTATATTGAAGAAATCCTCACTAAATGGAGGGGAGACTATGAGAAATTAGAGCACAATCACACATACATTCAGTGGTAAGACATCTCTTCAATATTCTAGCTTCTCCGTGAGCAATAAAGCGCCTAGTCAGTAATAGTTTAATAATGCTTAATAACCGAGACTTCACAAATTGTTATCAGCCAGGCACTTATTATTATCACTGCTTGTTCAAAGACAGAGAAAGTTGCACGCTAATATGTGCATGAGGGATTTTTGGAAGTCGAGATGTGGATTAGATATCCTTTTCTTTACCATCTGTTCAAAATAAAATTCATCTTCTTTAAATGCAAATCCTGTAGATCAAGGCAAAAAACAAACATGAAAGCAGACAAAGGCAGTTATAAAGACAAATTCAGGGGAAGGGTTCAATAACATCCTTTTTGGTGACAAAAGACGGCCTTAGGACTACATGATAGATAAAAGTTTCTTTAATGTTTAACGTTGCTTAAATATTTATAGAGCGCTTTGGCTGACATCATCTCTTTAGGAACCGAAGAAGCTTTGGGAAATGTCTGTGACTTAAGGGCATTTTCTGATTAAATGGTCCATTTTCCTAACATTAAAGATGCAAACGATAAAGGTTTAATCTTTATGGCAGCAGATACAGTAAGTGCAGCCCACATTATAGAAATGTACAGTATGGAAGCTTTTCTAAGAATTTGAGATTAAATCAAGCATGATTAATTAAACATCATAATAGCATAATAGCTTTCAATATTAAGAATCCTTTTGTAGTATACAGTATGTTGAGATATGAAGATGTATTTTCATTTCTGTGTAAGAGAAATACTCCGATTCTTTTGGATTCCAGTGATGTTTAGATGAGATGAATCCTACTAAAACTGAAACATGAAGGACAAAATGTGTCTCCTTCATTTGCTTCACGCTATTAACTATAAAAAAAAGAAGCATTTCCTTTTTACCTTAGTGGTCTTTAAAATAGAGCTATATGCCTAAAACCTAGAAGAGAATTAGCATTTCGATCCATGAGTTTTCTCAATAACTTTTAATTTTACTTTTAAGAGATGTTCACACGCTGTTATCTTACCAATGAAATTTTTAAAACTAAGTTACCAGGTAAAAACAAGTTGCTAAGTAGAGACTTCATCATCCACAAGCACATGCTTGATCAGCTTGACAGCAGCTGGTGTTAGCAGCGTTTTTAAAGCTCACAGCCAGTTTTAGTATTCACGCTTCAGGTATAAATGTGTGAAATTTTAGTTGTAGAACATGACATAAAAGTCTCCTTAAATAATGTTAACCACAGACCTTATTTTACTCAGTCCAAAAAAAAGAAAGAAAAAGAAAAAAGCTAAAATTAGCCTTTCGGATTGGCTACCAACTGACGTCACCTTTTTTTTTGTTTCATGGTTTAGTCATCCTCTTTTTCGAACTCTAATTCATTTTAAAAATAAGTATTATACAATTCCCACGTCACCAAGGAGAAAACATGTAAACAGTAATGAATTTGAATTTGCTTGCGGTGTAACATTCAGTGAACAGTGAAGGTTGTACGGAGGTTAATCAGAGGTTTTACATCATGCGCTCAAGTTCTCAGTAGGGTGCCGTTACATCATTCACCCCCAGATCTAAAGCTCCTGTTTGTTCCTCCCTGTGCTGTTATCACGAGCATTGAGGGTGAGGAAGAGGGGGAGGACATGCTGCTCTAAGCCCGTGTGAAATAACAACACAGTTCTAAAATCAAGCTTCACGCATATGCTGCCAGTCGTACCTCGGTACCCCTCCTGCCGAGGAAAAAGTGATTAGCTTCTCTCATTCCCCCCTATTCCTTTTTTTCACACTCCGTATGCTTGCAAGGCTATTTGCATAATATCAATTAGCAAATGTAAAAAACACAAGTGAGTGGAAGCAGACAGATCTCTAGCATTTTGCGTTTTTAAGTGAAGATGAGATGACAGTGTAAGCTTGCCTGCCAGAATATCATGGCTTCAGAGAATGAAGATAAACAGGAGAGATGTGCCAAGGTTTTTGAGTTGTTCTTCACTGGTGGTCAGCAACATGTAGGATCAAAAAGCTGGCAGGAAGAAATGTAACCTTTTTTGCTTAGTGTGTGTATATGTGTCTTATTTCTCTCACTAGCCCCCTTCCCTATATTCCAGTGACTATCACTTTTAACTCTTCCAGCACAATTTATTTTTGGTGCTAATTCAGTCATCATGATTTACTATCTTCAGTCATTCATTATGTTATATACACTCATATTCATTTACACAAAAGATTAATATTTATATACATGCTGTTTTTCTGAACTTTTGCTGTTTATATACTTGATTTATTACCTGGAGATGACTTGAAAAACACAAACCATATATTGTTGCAGTCGCATGTTTAATGTCTCTTTAAGAACAACTACTGTTTTCATAGAGCGATAGCTGGACGCTTTTGGCCATATTAGGAATTTCTGCCCGAGAGTGAATAAAACATAAACCGCTTGCAGTGTTTAGCGCTCCCGCCTTATTCTGGGTGGGAATAAAACATCAGGTCATGCACAGACTATTTCGTCTCTTTGAATTTAAATGTATAGTTATTCACACCGGCTTTTTTATGCAGAACTTGCTCAAAATAACCCTAACCAAAAATATCATATTTGCAAAGGTTAGTCCAGAGTTCTCAGTCAGGTCTTTAACTGATAAATAACAATACATTCAGAGGTACAGTAGATCCTAACATGTTTCTTTGCTGCTCTTACAGGCTCTTCCCGCTCAGAGAACAAGGCCTAAATTTTTATGCTCAAGAACTCACTCAGGATGAGATAAAGGTATGCTGCTGAATCCAAGCAAAATGTATACTCTTAAACAAGGTTCTTCAAAGCAAAGAACTTTAGTCTTTTTCACTTGAATTGTTGCTGTATAAGGTCTTGAGATGATAGTATGGTTCTCTGGATGCAATAAAAAATAAGTGTTTAAATCACTATGTTGATTTTTGGTTTTGTAAAAGGTTAGTACATGTTTAAAAAAAACTAAAACTTGAAACTCCTTATGTATTAGGCTCAAAAACTCTTTGGTTCTAATTGGAACCTTTATTTTTAATTGTGTAATATCACCTAGTCAGGGGTGATAGAACATCCATAAATAAGTTCAGAGAAGTGGCACATTCTCAGTCTCAGTGCCTCTTGTTTTATTCAACCTTAATTAACCTTCTGTGGTCATTGTGCAGATCAGCTTTAAACCAAGTACGTTTTTGTTTTCAACAGGAATTCCAAAGCACTCGAGAAGCCAAGAGACGCTTCCTCCTAGCATATACGATCATGTTGGATTTCTTTGGAATCAAGCTCCTGGATAAAAACGGGAATGTGGCTCGGGCCTCAAACTGGCAAGATCGCTTCCAGCACCTGAATGAGTGAGTTGTCTCTCTGGTTTGCTGTTGTGCTTTCTCCTCTATAATATCTTTCTTCTTCCCATTACTGTATGTCCTACTTCAACTGCACCAGTTATCTTCACATTACATGACAATCTGAACTCCTAGTTTCCCATCTCCTGTCTCCTGCCATATTTAGCATGCTTCGGTCCAGGGAGTTCTTAGTCTCCTGTCCCTGCAACACAATTTCACAGTCATGACCCCGACTGCACCGTCATGTGACCGTCTTATGCAGGGGCCGGAGAAATGGGTCAGACACACAGAGGATATTGAACAGAGAAGAACAGAACAGGATGCAAAAACTTTTTTCATTCAGAGAAATTAGGATTTAGATCAGGGGTAAAAGATGCAGAAAGAGAGAATTGCAAATTTGATTAATGCATGATAAGCAAGGAAGGAGTGAAAGGAAATCCGCAGTGCAGTGAGCTGGTAGTCGACATAGATGACTGTGTATGTCTGTCTGTGTGTCATTGCCCCGGGACTGTACCATAGAGGACACACTTACATTACGTTGCATTACATTGCAGATATACACAGCTTGATGAACTTCATCTGCAGTGTGCATGGGTCTATACAAAAAGCTGCCGTTTTAAGTAAACCAAGAATATTCCTCTCTTACGATGGACAAAACCGACTTCTTAAGTAATCTTTTTGGCTTGTTGTCCAGTAAACACATCTAATTGACATGGTAAAGGTGGCACAGAAGTGCTTCTGAAGTGGCATGTTAGGTGTCTTTATACAGACACTTGTTTAATGCTGCTTAGAGGTGGTATAAATGCATTTTCTCTAGGGTTGCCCTCAACTAAAGATTTTTCTAAATGACTAATAGTCGTTCATTATAAGCGATTAGTCGCCTAATCGCATGTTTTTATTAATAACACATATAATTCATGATGAGCCTTTAATTGCCTATAGCCTTTCAGTGCTCAAGCGCACACATAAAGCTTGCCACAGTGCACGCAGAAGTAATGATTACGAATGCTTCAGGGAGAAAGACTGCCTTAACATCATAATTCATTATTATGCTGACTCATCATCTCCACAGTGGTCGCGGATGTTTCTTACGGATTACATAATCTGAAATTATTTGTTTTATATTCGAATTGGTGCATTTCGTTAGACATATATTTTTCATTTCTTTAATAAAAGCATGGAGTTTTTTTTTTTTTTTTTTGACATGCTAAAATTCACAGAGCTTTGCATTACCCTGTTTGTTTTTCATGTTACAAATTCGTTTCATTTTCATTTTACAAAACAACGTTTTGTTGCTTTTTGTAAGGGCACACAAATGAAAGTGGACTTTTTACAAAAACTATATGACCAAAACTGATAACAGTTCCACAATCCGCTCATAAACTCATAACTCATAAATAGCGCGCAGTTTTATAGATTAATGTCAAAGTGAATATAACGATGCTGATATATTGTATATTAAAAATGTTAAATACAGTATAAAATCTGTTGTGAAACTTGAAGCTTAATCTGGTTAATGCTGGTCATAGCTAAGCTGGTAGAAAAGCACACCCCAAAATTGACAGTTTTTTTTTTTATGAATGTAAATATTATATTGCTTAGACGCTTTCTTACAAATTTCAGTTAGACTTTGATAGTTACCTACCAAAATTAAAAATGTCAAAACTCCTCTGTCAACAACCAGTTTTACTTTAAATTAAAATGTTGGCCATTGTGTAAAACCTATATTTTGACCTATGACCTCTTTTCTTTCCAGGTCACAGCACAATTACCTGCGTATTACTCGCATTCTGAAGAGTCTTGGTGAACTGGGCTTTGAAAGCTTCAAGCTGCCTCTGGTGCATCTGCTGTTGGAGGAAGCGTTGGTGGAGGGCACAGTACCCAACATGCGCCACAGCGCACTGGAATACTTCGTCTACACACTGCGCCAACACGCTCAGAGACGTACCCTGCTCCGCTTCGCCCAACGCCACTACCAGCCGCCTGAGAACTTCATCTGGGGGCCACCCAAGAAGAAGCGCATTCCAGTCTCTGGATCCACATTGACGAAGGCAGGAAAAACTGAGGTGGTAGAGAGGAGTGTGGGCAAAACCAGGTCACCTAGGGAGGGTAGAAATAACTTAGAGAGAGAGGCAGACGACATGGACGAGAGGAAAACAGCAAAAAGGTCCATGGTGCTGCAGGAGGTTAGGAGTAGGATAGATCTAGAAGAATACATTGAGACCATTCCTCTGTAAGAATATAAAGGGAGGGATTCTAGAAATTCTGGAGTAGCTTAAGCTGAGTTTAAAGTTAAGTGAACGAATGGCACAGCAATATTATTCCATACTATTGCCTTTTAGAGACTTGCTTTGTAAACAACTTGACTGTTTGCCATTTAGATTTTTATGTTTGCCAATTAATATGAGGTGTTTTTCTTAACTCTGAATACTTTTCAAAGTGTTAGCGGATGAATTTCTCTACCGTATCTCTTACTTGCAGCCCTCTGGAGAGTTCTTAGCGCATGTACAAGTGTGAGTATGTAGAAGTGCTTCCTGAGCGCTCTGTTCGTGTGAAATTTTGCACTTTTTTGACTATTCAGTCTTCCCTGTGAGAGAATATTATCTTCGTCTCCTGTCTTTGAGATGAGGCTTTATTTGCTAATCGTAAGCCCGTCTCTCCAACAGACGTGTTTTCTTTTGCGTGTTCAGAGCTCGGTGTTGTTTTTTACAACGGATAATAATGTGAAGTGTGAATATACTTGCAGGAATTTTCAGGTAATCGAACTTCCATGTTTCAATAGGTACGTGTGAAACTTTAATCCAGTTTTCTCGAATATGTCTTGCAATATAAAGTGCCTCTTCTTTCGTTTGTTGAAGCATACGTGAGGTGCTTTATCATTTCGAGTCGGAAGTCGCGCAGTAAGCCGCTTATGGACAAACGCAATTATAAGCAAAAACAAACTTGAATTTAGACTCTTTCGTATTTTATGTTAGTTTTTGATAAAACGAAGCCTTAGCTCTTATTTTATATGAAAATTTAAACTGTAAATGCTGTTTTGACGCTGCTAAATGTGGCGTGACAGATTCAAACGGCGGCATTTACCGCTCGTAACAGTAGGCTACTAGTTAAAGCACATCAGAAAGTATATTAAAAGTGTATTTATGTTGAAGGTTTTATTATGTAATCAGCGAAGAAGAGGAAGACATCGGTAAAACAGCTTTTGAACAATACGTTATTACATAGCCTAACATTCACTTTAGGAATGTTTGCTTAATTGTTGAAAAAAAGTAGGCCTGAATAATAATAATAGCTGAATATATGCACACTATTATACATTTAAATGTACATTTTAGGCTGTTATTTATTTATTTAGAGTCCTTTTTCTTAAAAACAATTGGCACCCTCCAATTAAAATGATGAAATCTGGAGAACTGATAATGGTGATAACATTATAAAGCAGAGACTTTGGTGTTTTAGTGCATACAACTCAAAATGACTCAAATTGATAGAGCAATTCACATATGTACGTGAGAGTGTGTATGCTGCCTTTCTCTAATCATACTTAGCCTACGGTGTTTAAGTGTGGACAATCAGGGCTATTAATGGTCACTATCCACATACCGTAGAATACAAATAAATCAGCGTTGATATAATGCATGTTACGCGTGTTTGTTCCACACTGCTGTTTCAGAGTTTACCCAGAGGGTGAGACAGTTCCTCCACAGCACAGGTGTGTGTGTGTTACTGGGTTCTGCCAGTTTGCAACGGCACATAAACAGCAAAAAAATTCAGGAAATACTAATCAATTTTTTCTCGTCAGAGTGGTTGGAGTACGTCTTTCCTTTTTTCCTTTGGATTAAACAATGAAGGCTCTCTGAGTCTTTTAGTCTCAGTCAATATTTAGATTGAGCACGCTTTTCTGTTTACCATCTAACCCACAGTTCATAGGGTTCATTAAATGCCATCTGAGTCATGCATGAAAAGAGGGTTCACATTCTGCTTCATTATTTCCTCCAAATAAACGGATAATTCTTGTGAAAAACTACAGTTGTCCTGTCTACTAAGATGCCTTCATCAGTTTTTTGAATTTAACACTATCGTGCACTGCAATATCCTACAAACCTGTGCATGACAGTTGGTGAAAAGAAAACAAGGCATCGGATGCAGAGACTTCTACAATAAATAAGAATTAATATTTGCTTGCTATTCTCATAAGCTCACTTGAATTTCTTGATTTTTAGATTTTAGGTTTTCTTTGGGAGGTACTTTTATACAAAAAACATTGCCTTGAAGTCAAAATAGGCAGCGAAACTTAGGTTTCAGACTTCTGTCCTGTTTGGAAACAAATAGCCATTCTCTTTGCCCATCTGAAGAACCTGTGGTTCTAAAAGACTGTTGAATCCACATTTCAGTATTTCAGAGTTTCTTGTGCCATAATCGTGTGGAAACTGTTTGTCTGGCGACATGCAAGGCACCTTAAGTGTTTATAACATAACTTTGTTGAGAAGTGATCATTTGTAATCAAAGGAAGTGTGACATTTGGAAGTTCATATTCGGAAGTTTTTATTGTGGCCTACTGTATAATAAAATGCAGCTCTTTGACGAATTGTAAGTGTGCGTGCATTTAAATGTACCTAACGAATTTTGATGTTTTGTGAATTTGACTGACACATCTCTTTTTATTTCCCTCTGTACATTTCATTCTGTTAAAATTCATTAAATAAAAAACATATCACAAACAAACCACAATAATTTCATAACTTTTTTTTATTACATAGCACTATCGATTCATTTTCCTGATGGGATATCACAGAATTCTGTGGTCAAATAATATAAAAAAACATAATATAGATATTGTTATATATAATCATGATTATATAACATATATAAAAAAATAAGTGTAATTAATAATAAATATTTTATTTATATGATAAGTACCTGTGTAATAAGCAGAATAAATAAAATTTGGTTGGACCCAAAATTATCTACACTCTCACAAAAATATAATAAATTATATATATATATATATATATATATATATATACAATTTTATTTTATTTTATTTTTGTT
>JAUMHR010000063.1:11660738-11677864 GCA_032361145.1 Enteromius fasciolatus | reverse complement strand
ATTTATTATTAATTACACTTATTTTTTTATATATGTTATATAATCATGATTATATATAACAATATCTATATTATGTTATTTTATATTATTTGACCACAGAATTCTGTGATTGACATATTTTTATTTTGGGTTTAACCAAATATATCCTTATTAATGATCAACATAATAAATAATTTATTGGATATGCAGAATAATTATATATACAGTTCAATAAGTTAAGTTAATTAAGTACAAATATCAAATATAATTTTCCAGTCAACATGTTGCCATGCATTAAACGTAACAGACAATTGTACTTAAACTTTAATACTTTTTTTTACCTTATATTTCATATCACATATTTTCATATACTGTATGAAATGTGTAGCTAACAGTAAAGATATAAGTTGATAACATGTTCTTCATTATTAATTAAATGAATATTCTTTATATAAAGAAATACATGGTCTATGCATATAAAGTAATGCAGTATTTTGAAAGACAGAGCACTAGTTTAGATTAATATATATTTTGTTTCACAAGGGCAGGGTGATGAAAGACCCTTTAGCTTACAGACCTGATCATGTGATTTGAGTTTATTCTGCAATAGCGAGCGGCTAACTGAAGCTCATCGCTTGCATATGCAATTTCAAAACAATCTCTCGGCTTAAGATAAAGCAGCTCTGGCTTCACTCTCAACACTGCAGAGCACTGCACTGTGTCTTTGACAGAGGACAAGTCAAAAATCATTTTGTCCCCTCCCTGTCCGCTCTGTTGAGAGGATTGTAAAGTAAGGGAAAACAGTTAAAATTGTGATAAAATCACAGAAGAGCGGTGCCATATGGTCTGTTCAGGCAGCCTGGTCCCCGGTGGGCTTAAGGAGACCGTATATCCCATAATCAGCGTGAGCTGCGCTGTTGCTTGTCAAAGCGTCAGTGTGTGGGAGCAGTTTTTCCTGACGTACACCTGTGAGTGCCAGATCTTCAGTCTGAGAGTTGTCATACTGTACACACACACCTGGCCCGACTCTTTAAGTGCGCTCCTGCACATCTTCTCCTGTGGTTTTCATCAGCACAGGACTTGTCTGCCTACTGTTTGACTACCAACACACTGCGTTGAGATACCATTACATTAGTGAGCCCTTGTAAAGCATATGAAGCCTGGTAAATCTGTTTTAGGAGAAAACGTTCTGTTCACAAACAAACAAAAAAAGACCATAAATATGATATGTAAATGTGGTAATCTTTCAGGGTTTTTTTTCAACTATGGTTATATACGTACAGTATATGTTTCATTTTAAGGTGCCCTTGTTACAGTGTAATTATTTAAGCACTGAGTAATATTAATAAACTGCATGTACTTATAATAAATTAAATATTTGAAGTATTATAAATTCACAAATAATAAATATAATATTTGATGTATTTTAAATAAATATAAATAAATAATATTTTAATAATTTCATAAAATTACAAATTGATTATATACAATAAAATATAGTTAATATTAGCTTTATTTAATTTTTTTGTGAACTGATTATAAGTGCTGTATTTCGGAAATATGATCAATTTTATGTAATTCATTATTTAATCTTTTATTATTATTATCTTAAGTGTAATTTAACTTAATTTAGTTTGCTTAATAGCTCAGTATGCTCCAGTTAGCAGTTAGTAAAATGCCGTTTTACTCCAGCGCTCTTGCTGTGGTTCATGTGTGTTAAATGTGCTGAGTGGAAAGCAGTATGGCCGCACTGATCGGTAGTGACAGAATGAGGTGGAAGGGCTTGTGTGCTGGGTGTCTGTGTTGTGAAGTGGATACTCCCCATGACTCACGCGTCTAGCTTGTGTATGTGTGTGCATGTATCTTCCTAACTGTGCTGTAGTCCTATTCAATTAGCCGCCTCAAAGCTTCATACCACAGCCCTCAATTAAACGTACAACATGCACTGTGCAACTCTGAGCAGTGACGCAGAAAAACAGGCATCAGCCACAGGTCAGGCGAGAATGGAGCAGTCAGCATGTTTAGATGAGGCCCATACTGAATGACACAGAGCCCTGCTGTTCACACGCCCCATGAAACTGATATCACAGCAGTCAGTGCATCTTTTTACTGCATGGAATACTGGCTTACTACTTGCTGAATTACTGTATGAGCATTATATATTGCATGTAACTTGTTGGCTTATATCTTTTAGAAAACAGAAAGAAATTAATACTTTGTATTCAGCAAGGATATGTTAAATTTATGTATATATAAACACTGATAATAAATCATAATTTCTCAAGGATTATGTGATGCTAAAGACTGGACTTTCCCAAATTGTACATTTTGAATGTATATATTTGCTAAAAGTTTGTCAGTGTTTATCATCAGACTGATATATTGATATTTTCAAAGCGTACATACAGGGATTGAAACCCATAAAACATTGGTTTCATGGGGTCTTTAAGGAGCAATGTTTATATAATCCTGTCAAACACAATGATAAGGGAATAAGCAGCTGCTTACCTCACCTCTTCCGGCATCACCACCTCTATCATCTGCTCACGCTACAAATATCATGTCTAATCTCTGACCTTGAGTCAAGTCTTCTCCTCTGAGGTGAACAGCTATAAACATGTTTTGCCAACATCCTTTTCAGAAATGATAGAATTATAAAACACTATAGAACAGTGAACACACATTCATTATTAACTTTCCCAGATTACAGCAGATTAAGGATCTAAACTAATTATTCATTCAAACTATGGTCATGTGGAATAAGGCATCAATATGTGCTTTATACATGCCATACATATTTTCTTATATGAAAATATTGAATATACAAACACAACATATTTTTTTGTGTTTGTGTTTTTGTATATGTGTATAGTATACATATATAAAATTATGTAAACAAAACTTTTTATTTTGGATGCTATTAATTGATTGACAGCTCTACTGCTTGGTACAGTAGCTATAAAAAAAAGATCTCATTAGTTAATGTTAGATAATAATGCATGCTAATAAGTGGCCTAACTGTAAGAACTGCTCCTTATAGATAAACAAACCTTTTTTAAGAGGTAAAACTTTATCTTAACTATAAAATATAATTTATTAATATCTAGATATGGGATATACATTCATAAGTCATGCTATCACGGGTTATTTGATATGCTTACATGTTTATAATCCCATCCATTACAGTAGTTTATGATTGAGATTGCAGTGTTGATAGTGTCAGAAATCTAGCACACATGGGGGTTTTTCACATGTCTAGGGAATGTCCGTACTACAGTATTTGAATATTGTCTAGCTGACAAATACGACACTTCCTCTTTTACATTCTGTCTCTCTTTCTGTCTGTCATCTCCACTTTAACTGAACTTTTAAACTCCGTAGACCTATTGTAAATGTACTCTAGCATACTAAAACGATTTCTAAAAGATAATGTGAATGGCTGCTGAAAATGCAGCTTTGCCATTACAGGAATAAATTACTTTTGTAAATGTAAATGTATGTATATATACATATATATATATATTTCCCCAAATCCCTATTGGGACAGCATTAACTTGAAACCTCAGAAGTTCTATCGACTCAGTTCCTAGCAACCACGTGATTTTAAATGACCTTCCTTTAGCATGCTGTGACAAAGTGCATTTAGGCCTTGACCAAAATTTTACCCAGCTATTACACAGCTGTTCTCACATAGCCGTGTAGGAGTATGTATACTTTAGAAAGCGAGAACAAGAGTGGGAGAGTCACACTTTGACAGTAAGCACTTACACAGAGTCTTTCATTATCTGTTTAGGTTTGTGCATTGACCCCTGACCCCTATACAAGACTGTTAATAGCTTTGGGGTCGGTAAGATTATTTGGTAACACTTTTTTATGAAACCTGTATTTATAATACATTATAAGGGTATTTTAAGGCATTATAATTAATGCATAATGCATTATAAAAAAACCTTATAATATGGTATTACATCTCATGAATAATCATAAAAATAATGATTAAATTATTAAAAAACAGATGTTCACACCAAATGTGTCATTAGACGTTCATCTAATCTAATATATATTCTGGCTGTATGTGTATTTTTATTATTATTACTTATACGTAGTCTGTTTTAAGAAAAGTAATATAAGCAAAATGGTAAGATATGAGACTTTATAACTATCCATTGTAACTTAAGTGGATTAATCATGTTCATTGTGTTATAAATTAAAGCTATAACCACAAACAGGTAAATATTACTACACACTTCTTATGAATATTCATGAGATGATACAACATATTATAAAGTTATTTATAATGGATTATGCATTCATTATAATACCTTAAGAATACCCTTATAATGTATAATAAATACTGGCTTCATAGAAAGTGTTACGGATTATTTAATGTTTTTGAAAGAAGACTTTCCACCAAGGCTTTTTATACTGGATTTATTTTTATAGAAAGTTCAAAAGAACAACATTTATTTAGAAACATTATACATGTTTTGCTATCAGTTTAATGCATTTTCCGGATTAAAAGATATAAAAAACAAATCTAAATCATTCTGTTTGTTTTCAAGTTCAAATTAGATTTAGTATCTTCTTTTAAATTGTTCAGATTCTGAATCCCATTTCATTTAAAGTGCCCACATTATGGGTTATGAAAGGTTCATATTTTGTTGTGGGTGTCCCAAACGTGTTCACGTCAACATGAAACAGCTTGGGACTGAACGACTCGATTCAGACTCAACTCTTTCTTTTGAGAGACAATAACATTATACACAGTGCACTTTCAGATATAGAACTAAGCTGGATGTTTGTATTCATTTAGAGCTGTGTTACATACTGCATGATTCATAAAAGGGGCACTTTATGTCCTCCCATCTTTAATACAATTTTTAAATGTAAACTTCAATGTTTGAATCCCAAAACAAATACAATTTAAGTGTTATAAAGTTTTTGATGTCACACAAGGTCAAATGAGCTGGTCTAGTTGGCATAATATATTAAATGTTACACACAGTCACTGAATTCATCTCGGCTCAGTATTTTTCTGTTGCCGATGTATTTGTGCAGTGCTAGGATCAAATAAATGAAATCTGACCACACTGAAAGGTTTCAGTTCCTCATGTGGTCGAGAGTGTTAACATCCCCGAAACTATTACTATATTTACAAAAACTAGATGCGGGGTTTCGACTGACTGTCTTGACTTGGTCGTGTTTTTGAATTAAGGAAACATTTCACTGAGAAGGAAAAAGAAAATGAGGCCACAACAATAACAGAAGAGTCAAACTGTCAACCGCCTATGGTTTATTAAACAAACAAGGAACAACATTCACAGAACAATCTTCTGATGCGTTTACTTTACACATAACATACATACATAACGTTTCATGCTTCCTGTTGCTGTGCCACCTGTGGTGCAAGATTATTGTTTGAAACATTTGAAAGGAACTTGGTGTAAATTCCGTAGCTCTCATGCAGTTAGATGAAAAAAACTCCAGCATTGTAAGAAGAATTAGCTGAGTCAGTTCAAAGAAGGAAAAAAGAGAAACTAATAATAAATGATGCTTTTGTTGCCATACCTCAGTTTCGATTCTTCCAGTTCACAGGAAAAGCTTGATTGATTGAAATGTTTCTGTTGTGTTCTGAGTTGGTAGACGCACTTTGAGGTGAATGAGGTGGAAATGCTACTAAAATCTTTTCACTTTGGTTTTAGGTTAAGTACAGCAGGGATTACCAACAATATATGTATTTAGTATGTTTATCAGTTATATTAAAAGTGTCAGTTAATTACAGGATTGCTTTCTAAAAGGGAAATGTGTGACAGAAACCAACAGTATTATTAAAAATAATTATATTAACGTTGTGCTAAGTTATATGATTAAAAAGAGTAAAATACTATTTCCAAGCAAAGTCTGAAAGCTAGAAGGAATTTCCTGGAATTAGTTTGCCACCTAGTGGCCACATATAAGAGATGCTTGAGCTATGACATCACCGAGCAAAGTCTGTAAAGGTTATTGCAGTAGGACAGAATGGTAACCAAAACATGGTTAGGCGTGTACACAAATACCATTGAGAGCACTGGATGTTGTGCATATCTTTATGGAGTTAGGGTTAGCTTTCATGAAAGCAGTCCTAACGTATTTGTCAAAGGAAGCAAGAGGAGAGACGCCCATCGGAAGGGCGCCTCTCTCTGTTCCTTAGCGGGTATAAATAGTCACTTCCTCTCAGGCAATTCCATCGGCAGCTCTCTCTGGGTGGGGGCGCTTGCAGTTGAACAGAATTGTCCCACCCTGTGGGGTCAGAAAGCTTCAAAGAGGCCTGAACAGCTTAACGACAGGCCACTCACCCTCAGAGACCTTCCAGTGCTCACAATGGAGTTCACTTCCTGTGTGCGTTACAAAGCTCTCGTATCCACTTCCAAATCTATCCACTTCGATCTAGCCACAACGTCCAGGAAGTAGCTGTCTTCTTTTATCCTGAGATTTTTAGCATACTTTACACACAATGAATATGTTTAGAAAGACAGTTCTGTTATTGCTACCTTCTCCAGTGACTGTAGTTCTAGTGTATATTCAAACAGGTGTAATTTCAGGTCTACTGTGGCTCAACAGATGATTAGAACATATAGACGACTTTTTCTAAATAAGCCTTTTCTTCCGTGGCACAGCCGCAGTGAGCGTGGCGTTCCTGAGCCAGAGAGCGCAAACATCCCACTCCCGGCCTCGGGCTGGGCTCTAGCTGAGAGTGTAGGATGTTTACACTCCCTGAAGCTCATATAGGCTCCCAAGTCAGGCTGGGATGGAGAGATCTGGCCACGGTTTAGGAAAGAATTTCTTGACCCAAGAATACTTGAATATCGCATTACAATCACTGCAAATACAAACACTACGCTTAAGCAGGCTATTACTTTGAATTTAGAATTTTTTGTTTTACTGTAGTGTTCTTGTTTTAAAGTTTTATTTAGTTTTGAGTTTGTTTTTTTACTTCTAGTTAGCTTTTTAGGGCTACCAAAACTAAACGTGCTCCCTTTATATTTTATTTTTTTACTTCTGTTGTTTAATTAAATTTTTCTCGCATTTGAAATCACTGCAAAAATGCTTACTTACTTAATGCTTACTTAAGATTTTTGTTTCCAGCCAAAATATCTAAAAAAAGTAGATTTTCTAGACAAGTAAAAACTATTGTCTTGTTTTAAAAAAAAATCTAGTTATTTTGAAACAAGCAAAATAATATGCTAATGGGGTAAGCAAAAAAATAAGATTAAAAAACTTGCTTAATTTTGACTTTAACAAGACAATAATTTTTACTTGTCTAGGAAATCTCTTTTAGATATTTTGGCTGAAAACAAGACAAAAAATGTTAGTAAAAAGCATTTTTTGCAGTGAATTTGCATTATTTGTATATCGTTTATGAAAAAAAGTTTATGTTTTCATTGAATATAAGTGAGGATAAAACTGTGCAAGTAGAAGTTTTAAAAAGAGAGCCACCGATTAAATTCATAAAATATCAGAGGAAATGAGATCATGAAGACCGGTGGATGAAAGTACGTCACTGCCATGACTTTCAGGAATCTGGACATGCCAGTCATTAGTCTTCGAGATAATCTAACCGCTCTATTAATAGAGACGCATTCCTCATCCTGCAGCCTACTGGCTGCTCCTGCTCTGAGGGTAGAAGGACTGTGGGGAGAGTTTGTTTGTGCGAGTAAATAGAATGCAAGGGGTCCGGAGTCGGTGTCCTAAGGGACAGAGGAGGGGCGGAGACACTGGACGCTCCCACGGACCAGCGTCATCCGAGGAGCCTCTGCATCGCTCCTGGCCCCTGTCCAGGATCTCTAGCCCACCCTCCTGAAAGCAGCAACCCCTCCTCCCTCCTGAGGATGTGGCCGCTCCCAGCCCCTGTGAACCGACCTGAATGGGAGCTTTTCACATTCTTCAGTCCCCTTTCCTCTTATTGGGCAAGAAGGCTCTCTTTCTGCCCCCTCTCTCTATGTCTTGACTGAATCTTCTGGGAAAAGTCATCAGACTTGGTGCCAGCCTATGGGCATAAAGAGGGGTGGAGGACAAGAAACACAGAGAGAAAGAGTGATTGAGTTTACGAGGAAGGGGAACAAGAGGGGACAGAGAGATTAAATTGGTGGGGCTGGAAAAAGGCACAAGAATGATTCTTAAAAGGTTTAGTCGACGCAGGCACTCAAAGTTGAACTTACTGCATCATAATGTGGACGCTACTGTAAAAGATCTGAATTATATTAGGTAAATGTACATCACACCTCCATTTTTTTAGTTCTTTAGTTAGAAACCAAAGCAGTAGAAATCTTTTTTTGAGTTAGTGATCGTGGCCTTCCGGACTGCATTAAGCATAACCTAAAGACGTTCTGTCATTTAAAATATGAAAGCTTACACTTAACAAAAACAGTGCAGCATTTTTGATACATTTTGTGGTTATTTTAAAGTGCCCCCATTAATGATTTTTGATAATTACCTTTTATGCAGTGGGTAAAACAGCTCTAAGTGAATAACAATATCCTGCAAAGTTTTATATTGGAAAGTGTAGCATGTATAACGTTATTGTCTCTCAAAAGAAAGTGTTGACTCTAAAATCTCAAGCCAAAAAACATTAGCATAATGCTCGCTCACTTGTTGCGCGCAGACCTGAGAAAACTCGATTTTCACGGCGGTCTGAATGAAAATGCAAATTCATTCTTTGCCGCTAGGTGCCGCTTTTGAAAAGTTAAAAGCTCACAAACACTGCTTTAAATCAAATTGACCAATCGGAGGAGTTTGGAAAAACAAATAGTTTAATGAATTGTTATTTGGGAGATGTTACGGAAGGGAAAAATAAATATAAGAAAATGAAAGTGTTTTTTGACCCTGCATGCATGTCAAACATAATAAGAGGCACTTTAAACTCTTAAGAATTAATTAATTATTAGAAAGTGTTATTTTGCTAATCTCTGTGTTCTTGTTCAGGAATTTAACAGCAAGTTTCAGTACGTTTTGTACTGTTATAAAACACAAATTTACAGTTTATTTAACAATACTGCAGTTTATCATTAGCCCGTTTTTATACAAATAATTAGATAATTTTGTGTAACTATGTAAACATTCAGTTAGCTTACTCTAGTAACATTTTTAACTCTGTTGACATTATAAAGAACAATATGAATATAATTTTAGAAATCCCTGCTTATTTTTATCTATCTTATTTTACTTTATCACAGTAAAGATTTCCCTGAGGACTGTCTCACCCCAGGACAGGGTGTCTGCAGGGTCAACCTTAAAGAGCTGTCCAGAGTGCTGAAACTGGGGGCTCATTAAATCTGTCACTTATCGCAGACGAAGTGACAAGTAAGTAGGAAAAACGTGTTAAAGCTTAACAGAGCATAATATCACAGAACTTTATGAAAAGGGAAAATATTTTCTGTTAATATAATTATCCCAACATAAAATGTAAAGATGCACATTGGCTCAACCAATTATGTGACTTTCTTTTTACAAATGACAACTGAGGCAGACATTGATTGATGAGGTCTTATTTTATTAAGTGGTTCCTTGCACAATACTATGCCTAAAAAGTGTTGCCAAACAGTTGCTTTTACATTTACAGTGTTGTCTGATAATTCGGCAAGCTTGTAGTCTGCACATAAAAAGTGGTCAAGCAAATAAATATTGAAAAGTTGCTGTTAGTGATATAGTGATAATCTATCAACTGGTTCGGTGACTGGACTTTGTAGGTTTTCACTTTGCTGACCCAAAGCTGTTCTTCAGGATCAGATTTCTGTGCTTTCATCGCGCACCCTATGGGAGCCTTCATGCAGGAGGTGGGAAAGTGAGAGTCTTGTGTTCTCGGGATCTGTGTTACAGGCCTTTGAAACTCTGAGAAGGAGTGACCCAGAGCTGAGGCAGCTCAGCTAATCTGGGTCTTAGCGCTCCACAGGTGTCGGGGTGGAATGTGTTTTACATGATTGAAAGTGTTAATCTGACACAAATGGCAACCCTTGGCTTCTGATGTTGACATTCGGCCTCTAGAGACAATGTTCATTCTCGCCTGAGCTTGTGGACCAAACCCTGAGCCTGATTCATTCTCAAACCACTGTTTGCTCTTGACGTGCCACAGAGGGATCCATTTCACCCATCTCAGTTCACACAGCTAGGCTATTGCAGCTGCTGTGGATTGAAAGCAACATAGCTGAAACAGTCAGCTGTTGGTGTAGTTCACGGTTTCGTATATTTGATAAAAATGTCAGAATGTGTGAAAACCTTTCATAGTTTTTTGTACAACATGCATCAGACAGCCAGTGAATGGACCTTGGGTGGCCCTTCAACTTCCCTTGCCATATTTGAAAGGGACTAGAAGTAATTGGACCTCAACAACTGAACATTATTATCTGTTGGTTTGTTCCAGTGGGTGTGTCCATGTTCTTGGGCAGCAGGTTTCTGGGTTAGAGTAACAGCAGTTGGCTGCTGCAAACATCCGACTGAAAGCTCCATCTTAAGCACCAGCTTCCAGTCAAGGATGTTTACAGTAGCCCGTACTGCCAACTGACTTCTTGCCCACTATAAAGACGATATGTAAACCTGACACTGGTTGTAACCCTAATGCACTTGACAAAAACTTGACAAACACAGCTAAAATTTTGATTTATATCATGAGACTGCAGACTTCAGAAGCCTTTCGGCACTCCTTCCTCTGTGTCCATGGAGATGCAGTCATTCCAGCTAGGTTTGGCCCACCTTGTGACACTATGAGGGCTGGTAACCATGACAGAAGAGACATGCCATATTTACATTGAAAACACTGGAAACTCAGCGGCTGTCATTTGTTTTGCCATGACTCTCCCACAAAGAGCCAATCTGATGAAGCTTCACACGCAATGTATCCCTGCTGACTGCAAAACTCTCCTAAACACAAACACCAGAGCAGTTTCCTGCCAACCCCCTCCAATCACAAAGCGTCCATCTATGTTTATTCTTTAAACTAAGCAGTTAGGACCCCTGTTTTGTGAGGGCTGAGATGGCAGATTTCCTCAAGAGCGTCTCAACTCCCTTCAGCGCTAGACTCAAGATTGCAGCTCTGAGAGAAGTGACCTCTGAACGCCAACATAAAAATTCAAATCAATAAATCTGCATTATTTTCTGTCATCAGTCGAACTTTCCTGAGAGTGTTTCCACTCATAGCCTCTAAAACTGGAAATATGTGTGAGCGAGTGTCTACTTTGCCAAAGTGACAATGGGAATTTGGACTGAGTCTCTTTTCCCTCTATCATGCATTTCTTTTCTCTGAAAGGAATCTTTTGCTGAAGAAGGCCTTGTGCATTCAGAAACTAATTTTCAGTTAGGGAAATGGTTTTGTTTAAAATGTTTACTAGATGCGTTGTATCATGCGTTGGCATTATACATTTTAAATTTATATAATAAATAATATATATAAATATTAATTTATATAAAATTTAATCAGCTGTTTATGCATTTTTAGTCTTTTTCTTTACTTAATGTTGTGAAAATATTACTTTATTTTAGATTTAAAATACATAAATAAACAAGCATTACGTAAAATAATGAGAACTATTTGTTTAAATATTTATTTCTAAGTCACTAAAAATGTTTTAATAAAAATCTTTCCTGATCATTTGTAAAAATTTTATTTTCTCGCTTCACTAACTACTACTACTGATAATAATCATACACATTACAATATATAAACATTTTACTAATTATATTTATAGCTTTAATATCAATTAATCTAAAAAGTAGCACAATCTGTTAATTTAATATTTCTGTGTTATTTGCAAGTTCAACTCCCGTATATTCTCATATATTATATTATATAAATTAATTATTAAACTTTATTAAATTATTTATATTACAATAATATATTTTATTTTTCCATAATGCATATTTCTATCATTTAGCTTGTTAGAAATAAAACAGCCATTAAAAAGGCTTATCAGTTACTGGGCATGATTTATATTTTCACAAGTGGCCTTTATTTTACTCTATACAGCTTGTGCCTTAAGTGTATTTTCTGTCTGAATTAAGTAAGACCAGACGATTTAAAAACCTTCTGTTTTTTGAACATTACATGTACCCTGCTTACAACAGCTATATAATGTGCATATTTAAATTTGTGTGTATGTAAATTCAACTTGTAACTTGCATCTTCATGCTATCCATAAACCAGCCGTCAGTAGCATGTGAGACAAATAAAAGGTTGCTAATGAGGCGTGGCTCAAAGTGTGTGTGTGTGTGTGTACTTAACAGTGTGTTGAGAACGTGTACAGGGTCTGCTCTGCAGTGCACTGACTCTGGTGAAACTCCCAGGGTCCCATATCCCTCCCAGTGTTCAGGTCACGGCGGGAACAAAGCAAACTTTATCAGACCACTGCAATCCCACATTCCGCAGATTCTTAGCACTTGGCAACCGCATAGCATGTAGTAAGGCAGAGACACAGGGAGAGGGAATTGGGGGAAGGGGTGGAGAGCAAGGAAAGAGAGCGAGACTAAAAGAAAAAAGGAAAGGATCTGGCTGGGAGTTGGAAGACACACAGCCTCCACCCAAACAAGGCCTCTGATCATATCAATTACTGCCAATGTTTCCGTTCACCAATAGCTTTGAGGGTCTATTTTTTGATAAGGCACAAGTGACATTGGTTTATTTTTGATGCGTTACTTGATGCATTATAATAATTATCCATTAATATAATAACTAATAATAATATGCATTAATGAAAATAACGGCACAGTGAAGTTGTAACACAAAAGCAAACATAACACAGAGACCAAACCTGATAGTTGTCATGAATCTATTGAGTTAATTTGATGGTTATTACGCTGTATTATGCTATTTAAAATAGCATAAAACATTCCCAGACAAGGCAAAGTCACTGAAAGGTCACAAAGATCAGACTCTACAAACACTACCTCTTAATTCTTTCTATTCTGTCTCAGACTGAGAGCGCAATAAAGCAGAAACTTCTAAAATAACCCTGTATACATTGGTCCCAGGATTTTGTGATCGTCCTGTTCTTTCTGAGTCTGAAAATACCACCCTTGTGAGCAGCACTCTGATTTCCCCTAGATCAAGGGCCTCATCAAAGCATTCTTCCCTAACACAGACTTAAACTGCACTTCTCATGAAGGCAGTTGCCCTGTGGGATGGACTCGTTGTGGGGCAGATGAGGTTAAGTCAATGTCTAGAATCCTGCTCTGGCTTTAACAGTAACCACAACTTGTTACCTATTCAACACATTTGTCAAATCAGTCTGATTCAGAGGGCATTGGTTATGCACTGTGAGAATGATTTTATATATATATATAAAAAAGGTTCTTTGTGGTATAATCTTTCAGATTATATAAAGGTAAGAAAGTGTTTGCTTTCTGATACAGTTCACATACTCTGTCATCAATTGGACAAATATATTGAACGTTTGCTCTCATGCGTTTGGTTTAAACAGCATGTTCGCATCTTTGTACCGATATCAGTGTTGGTTTCCAACACAAGGAGCAAGTGGATAGTTTATTATTAATGGATTCCTAGATCGTGTCTGAGGACTGATTGGAGTATTTTGTTTTGTAAATGAGGCACAGTGTCATGAAGAGTTCACAAAGAGACATTTGTTGAAAGATGAAGCTGTACTAGTTTTGACTACAGTTGCATTACTTTATTATAAGTAAATAATTTCAGAATGCTTTGTGGGGAAATTACAATTTTTATCATGTCAAAACAATCACATTCAATAGAGAGAGGGGTAATGATACCGTTTCCTATGCAATGATGTCAGCCAATTATAACGGCGACCGATTCCTGACAAACCCTGAAGCACACGCCCCTTAAAACAGGTTGTTACTACAGATTTACTACAGGTCACATTAATTAATTTATTTATTTAACATGAATTAACATTATGAGTATGCCTAAAGTAACATATTAAATTAATTAAAAATCCATACCATGTTTCCTGATTTATAAATGCCACGAAACCACACTGTCCCATTTCTAATGTGATGCACCTGAGATGATATTTTAAACCTGTTTCACACAGAATCTCTTGTTTCCATTCACTCACATTGCTTTAACTCTCTGTCTCCTTTTTTCCAGGAACCCAAAATTACCCGAGGCAGAATCGGATGAGCTAAGGCCTCTCTGACCTTGCTCGAGGTCACACTCCTTTGCACTCGATGGGCAGTTAAACACAGTTCCCTGATTCCAGGCACGAAACTCACAGCAAGAGAACAAGTCATCTGTGTCACCAGAACACTGATTAACAGAAAATGCTAACTCTCAGAGGTCAGCAGGAAGTCATGCCACCCGACACTTACACTCTAATGGCTGCCTTGTACAACTGAATTAGAACAGATGCATGAAGCAAAGAATGAAAAAGACTTACTTAATGTGTCAAATGCAATAATAAAGGGTTTAATGAATAGGTCTTGACACACTGTCCTCCACTGGCTTGTGCCAACTCACCCAGCTACACTGATAACCCACGACGGATTAAAAAAACAACTTTGAAATCATCTTTGTGAACTGCAGAGGATACATTTGATTGGCTGTTTACAGAGATGCATAACTCAAAGTATGTGACAATAAGATAAGAAGGAACTGCTGGCCTACATATTCTTACTGTTCAAAGACATAGTTCAAAGTCAAAAAGGGCAAAAATGATAATGATAATTATAACTATGAAGTATAAATCATCCTAATTCTGTGAGAATATGAAAGTCTACAACATAACTATAACAATAATAGCTTAGTAGAACAATACCATTTTTTTTCCCGTGGATAAATGCTAAAATAAATGTTGAAATAATTTTTTTCCAGTGGATAAATGCTAAAAAGTTTGATAACCAATCAGAATCTATCTGACTTGCATGTAAAGCAACATATGACAAAACTGCAGTGCATACGCACCACATTGGTGTGGGCGCTAATATAGTTAGGCTATCGTTACTGTTATCATTCTTGACAAAAACAGGCCTTAAAATGTATTTTCTTTAATAAACATTTAATCTTACAATTATTCATATACTTTTATTTGTAACCTATTACCTATGTTGAGTTATTAACAGATTAAATTTGACCAGCAAAAGTGCCTTCCAAAACGAGCTGATATGACTTCGACACTTAATATTTAGGCCTAATTTTTGACCGGAATGAAAACAAGTCTGCGAGGATTAGAAGCACAGTGTGTTCAATGGATTTGTACTGTATTTTTTATAGCATGCCAAAAAAAATCTTTCCAAAGAAACTTTCAGTAGACAAAAACTTTCAGTAGACAAATTTTACGTTCCCTCACAACATCTACATTAAATCAAATATGGCGTCTGACGAAGGTGTATGGAAGCGGTTGATTTTACTAGAGCAGCGGTTTTTTAAAGTCAGAGCGTCCATGTCTTCGCCCACTGATCCCTCTCTGAGCGGGTTTCTCTCAGTACTGAGCAGCAGGAAATGGAAAACCCGGACTGGAGTCGGAGGCTTTTATCTTGTGAGCTGCTTAGTGATTTGGCTGATGTCCAAACTGGCCAATTATAATAATTATTTCATATTGTATCTTTATAATTATTATAAAATTTACAATCCGCCTGTCGCAGAGAACATCAGTAGGAGGGAATACCTGCTGCCTCTTGCTTATATAACTTAGCGGAATCACATAAATAAAATAGATAAAAATCGATTAAGCGCTTATACAGTAACTTATCTAACATTTCTTTTCTTTTCTCTTTTGTCCCCACAACGGAATCATTTCCTGGACTTGGACTGCCTACTTTACAGCGCAGTTTTCTTGTTGAAATGAATGTACAGTACAAACTCTTAATGCAGCATATGAATACCACTCACCTATGTTACAACCAGAATGTCTGTATTTCTAAAAAAAGATCCGTCTGATGAACTTTCTTTTGCACACTTGCCCGTGACGTCTCCTCCAGCGCTGACAGCAGAAATGCCTTGTGAGAAAATGAACAAATGTCCAGAAAGGATGCCATCTCCACTTCGACTGATACTTGCCGTGTTCTCGGTCTTCTAAATAACTTTATCATGTCTTTAACTCAACGAAAACCCGCCCTCGCGTGATTTAAAGTTACTGGTCAAAGCAAACAAGCGCGATATATTTGTCCACGCTCTTGGGAACCGCCACAAGTGCGTAATTACGTAATTATCTCACGCGACGCGACAAAAATAGAAAGCGACCGTTATAATCAACTAAAATTATACTGATTTGCTTGAAGTTTTGTAGCGTCGTGTCGTTCTTTTGCAATGTAGACACGATGTTAAAAGCCTATAATAAAGCTTTGTAAGATGGCAACTGTAAGAAGGGGGGCTGCTTGACTTGGTCGTCGTCTGAGCGCTCTGTAAAGCTGTCACCCACTCTGGGCGATCTGTCACTCCTGACTTTTTCTATGCGGATTCCTGAGATTAGGCCCGCCCTATTTCTGTCATCGCTGTCGAATGCTGACCAATCAGCGGGCGAAGCGCTCGTATCTATGATGGTGCCAGCGTTCACTGAATGACCCCTTGACCGCTGTGCTGTTATATTTGATTATTTTAAACAAGTCTTTTGTATTCTGATAAAATCACATAGGTGAAAAAAATACTTTGCTTTTCATTTTCATCGTTTCCAAGCCAAGACTTTTAATAAATAAACCAGAATATTGAAGTAACTTTGGATAAAAGTACCTGCAAAATATCTAAATGCAAAATATAAATGTAAAATGAATGCACTGCAGCTGATTTAGTATCAGTTCTAATGTTTAGATAATTTCGTAAATAGATTTGTTTGGATAATATTTATACATTTGTAGTTTTCTTAGTACATTACATTGTGTGTGGCTAAGTGTATTCACTCCAAAATAAAAGCAGTACAATTAGATGAGTATAAAATATGCTTAATCTTTCATTTTAAAATCAATTTCCACATAAATAGATTACATACTCAAGTGAGGGACAGTTTGTGAGTGCCACCAATTTAATATTAAAATAACAAAATACAAAATATTGAAAAGGGGGTCCCTGCAAATATTCAGGTAAAGTGATTATAAAGTAGTATAAAAACTAATCTAATAGTAACATGGCACCATTCCATGAAAAGCTTACTGACCTTGAGGTAAATGCTAGTTTTTTACACTATTTTTACAGCAGATTCTACTTTATATATATA
>JAUMHR010000063.1:11628306-11660638 GCA_032361145.1 Enteromius fasciolatus | reverse complement strand
ATTTGTTAGTTAAATATTATTTGATATATATATATATATATATATATATATAATGCATGTTTTATGTTCCTGCAACTTTAAGGGGGAAACAAGACACAAAGGACAGAGAGGTCATGACTTGTCGGTTGTGTCTTTGAGAGGACAAAAGCTGATGCTGTTTTGCATGCTCCCGTGTGGAATATTTTGAACACAAACTGACCGCCGAGGGCAGAAAAACTGGTTTTTGGGTTGTTGATCTTTATAAAGACAATTCACAGTTGGAACTTGCAAGCTGGCCTGTGTGTTGACACAATAAGCAGAAGCTTGTGTACTTAAACTGTCATGAGGGTCAGAGCATTAAGATTTGAAGGCCACGCCACTTCACTACACTGTAGATGAAAACAACAGAACTGATGTTATCAGTACCAGTTAATGTAAAATGGCACATAAGTGACCCACAACAACAAAGCTTTTTATTTTTTTAAATATTTTTTTTCTGCAAATTTTCACCTTCCAACAGAAGTTCAGCCATCATAATCAGTTTAAATGACGTGATGACACCAGCATGCTTTAAATATGTTACAAAGTTTCTTCTGGGCACATGCTCTCACAGAATATAGACCATTATAGAACTGCTTTGTTTGTTCAAATGTCAACATGATCTACTGGTTAAAAATTATTTGTGCTTGAATAAGCTGCTTTCTCTTTCAGAAGGAAATGATACGCTGAACTACTTCAGGAATGAATCATGATTTCTGTTCTTCAAAATCAGTTATAAAACCAGTCTGGTAAGTCTGCCAAGATATTCTGACTTAGGTTCACGGGTGCCATTTACAAAATGTGTACAGCATTTTTATTTCTACTGCAATAGTTTAGTATATTATTATTATTACTGTCAAGTTTTGAAATCCAACATTCTTCGAAGCATCTTATTTTATGTTCAATAAAAGAAAGAAATAAACTAATTTGTAAAAACTTGATGGATGGGTAAATGATGACAGGATTATCATTCTGGTGTGAACTATCCCTTTAACTGTGCACTGCACCTTACTACAAATTTAATTTGCTTGATTCCAAAAACAACTTTACCTCCATCTAGTGGAGAACATACAGTATTACAACTAAGGACAGTTAACACTGCCCTCAAAAAGGAGTGTCATTATAGCTTTTCTGTCAATCTACGTAAGACATGCATAATAATGCTTAATTACTGCAATGAGGTATGTAGGTAATGCACATGCACATTTACCTTTGTATTAAATACTGATTGAGATTGTGTGCATATATATATATGGTCATTTTTATATATTCTCTTGAACAGGCTCAACAAAGTGTTCGCCATGGTAGAGCCCATAATGGAGTTTGCCCTGCTGGGCAGCGGCCCATGACATCTGTGCACTGCTGAACCGAGCTGTCCAGGTCCCTTTTGGATCAGCCACCACCACCCCACCAAGACCATCCACTCGCTCCTTCATATATGTAAGAGCCAGGTCACTAGCTTCCTCTGGGGTCTTTCCTAGAGAATACAGAAAACACAAACTTAACTGAACCCGTATTAAACAATAATGATTAAATCAGTGGACTAAGAAGTACAAGGCAATATCTTTCCAGGTCTCTCTGATGTATGTGACCATGTAATGCACAATAAATAAGCAAATTGTTTAAAGGAATTGTTCACCCTAATATGGTCTATTGCTAAATGTTTACTCACCCACAGGCCATCCAAGATGTAGATGAATTTGTTTCTTCATCAGAACAGATTTAGCATTGCTTCCTCATCGATGGATCCTCTGCAGTGAATGGGTGCCATCAGAATGAGTCCAAACAGCTGATAAAACCATCTGAATAATCCACTATTCATCCATTCAACTCCAGTCCAATAATTAATGTCTTGTGAAGTAAAAAGCTGTGTTTGTAAGACACAAATCTGTCATTCTAACTCTAAACAACATATGAGTCCATAACACTGCTTCCTCCAGTGGAAAATGTCAATCTCCTATTGTCCTCTCACATCAAAATCTACAGACAAATTCGGTTGAACTGTTTTTGTGTTCTCACTTATATACAAAATATTTTTCTTCTCATTCAGACTACCTGAAAGCATTATTATGAATGGAGGGCTTCTGCCTGGAAGAAACCGTTAAAAACATCTTGATGAATTTGTTTATTACAAGCTTTTAGCTTTACAAGACATTAACCGATGGACTTGAGTTGTGGGGATAACTTGCACATTATTATGTTTTTAGCAGTTGTTAGAACTCATTCCGACGGCACCCATTCACTGCAATGGATCCATTGGTAAACATCCAATTTGATGCGAAATTTCCCTAATTCTATTATAATGAAGAAACATATTCATATACAACTTGTATGGCCTAAGGGTGAGTAAACAAAATTTTAGTTTTGGTTGTTATATAACTTTAAATGATATGATTTGTAAGGATCGGCTCTAAGGTGAGACCAATAAATCTTAGCAACACCCTGCCCATATCAACACACATATAGCAGAGTTGACCTCTGCTGCTTCAGCGAAAACACTTCCTGTTGTGTTTCCACACACACAAGGCAAAAGGAGACACACAGATCACTTCAACAAAAAACAAAGGCCAACTTACACAATAACATACTGGCTAGGAAATATGAAGTGTCCTTCTGAGGATGTGCAGGGAAGTTAATCTTCACTTTACTGTTGAGACAGCTCTATACCTCTGACTTCCATGTGTCTGCTCATTGTAAATGGTGCTGGAGGTGGTTTTACGTAATTCATTGTATGAGACTGACTCAAATTGCTTTTACTCAGACCAATGAAGTGAACAATGTTTACCTAAAACAGACTTGAGGTCAGGCATCTTAATAAGGCCCTAGATCTCTAGTTAATGTGTAGCTGCAGTAATTCAAGCTATTTATTCACTAAAATTGGAATTGGTTGCACAGCTAATCACGGACACATGTGAACCGCTCCCATGAGCTCATGTCAAATATACCTTTTCCTTCCAAATCAGTTTTACAGTGCAGACTGATTTATAGTCCAAGATGCGACATTGCTATTTAGTAATAAAACTGCAGAGTACAATTGTACAGTAAACAAGAATAGCTATATCAGTTGGTTATATGGCTAGACTAACTTTCTTTATATATATATACAGTATATATGTATATAGTAAAATGTATTATAGGAAGGGCAACAGACAGGTTTGTTTTGATCTCATCATGATGTAAAGCTCTTGCAATCGTGCTTGGTTATATACTCTAGAGTTCCTTTTCTAGGAAGTAGTCTAAATTTAACATGTTTGATTACAATCTAATGTGTTCTAATCCAAGTTCCAATCCAAATCTAGTTGTTTCTTACAACTTGCTAGTTTTTCTGATTAATGTTTTCATTCCCTGGTCACTATACAGTACATAGTCACTTGTTCTGAGACACAAAGGAAAAGGAGTAATATGTAAGAGATGAAATACGTTTCACTTTCAGTCATACCGTGTCAAATCAACCAAATTTCAAAAACTTCCCCTGCTCAAATTATTCATTCTGCAAATATTATTTTCTGAAAAAAGACAGACATGTATAGTGATTAAAGCCAAAATATGAAATGCCATGGATGAATATTTACTAATCCACTATTAAATTTTGTAATCTGCTATTTTGGTGGTCAAAACAGCAATTTTCAGAGCTAAATTACAAGTGGGGAAAAACTTCAGAAAGATGGCAGAATCAAAATGTTACAAAAATTGTTTGGTCTGTTGACTATTATGTGCAAATGGTGACCATTCAAAAATGGGGAAAGTTGTTTATTAAAGATATCTTAAAGCCCTTTTAGTCATAACAAATTTGCCTTTTGTCACCTTCATTTTAAGACCCCATATGGTTCAGTTCCAGAGATATTGGAATTTCAGTATGGCTCCAAGAGTAAATTGTTAAAATGTACACATTGTCAGTGGTCAAAAACCAAATATGTGTCAATCTTAAAAAAAATATAATACTTCTTTACTTTATTTTAAAGAGGAATGTCTGAAGAAAAAATACTGTTGAAACTAAGGATGAATCTCATTTACTTCTATCAAAGCCACTTTTTTTATTGAACATACTGTACCTGTCTGAGTGGCATACATTGTCTTTCTCCAAAGTTTGCATGCCTATAACTTTAATAGAAATATTAAAAATATCACAATGTGGTTTTAGATTCTAGCTCTTAATAAACTTTAGACATGAGGATTTCAATTTGGCTCCATTTTCAGATTAATATTACCTATTTTTAGGGGTTGAAAACCAGGTGTTAGTCACTGCTCCGGGTGTGTGTGCATGGTTGATCACTTCTCACTGCTGTGTGTGTGCACTTGGATGGGTTAAACACAGAGCATGAATTCCTATTGAAAACCATTCCTGGCCACGTCACATCCTTTCCTTTCCTTTGTATACAGCTAATTTTGTAATGCTTTTGTAGAATAGTATTGTAACTCTTGATCAGTTAAAGTTAATCAATAAATATGGCAATTTTGTTCCCTAAAAAAAAAATAAGTTAACACATGCCTTGCTCCATGTGGAAGAGAATCAGTCTAGACAGCGTGACTTTCATGATGGCTTCCCCATGGCCTGTGGGTGAGACAGCCCCAATATTGCTATCTGCATAGCCCCCACATCCTGAGAATCAAAGACACACAAATCCAAAGTGAGATCTTCACTATACACACTCACCCTCAGCAAACCTGCTGGTACAATAGTCTCAAAATAAGAAAAAAAAAAACCCAGCTGTCTTTCTACATTTTTGTTCATTTTTGCTACCCAGCTCTCTTTCTATCATTAACTAGTGTGTATGCGTGTTAAAATGTGTCCTGAGAGAATGTGGTGTGTTGAGCCGGGATTAGATCTGTGGTTGAATATTAACTCAGCAGGCAACAAGCTCTCATGAGCAGCTGAAAATTACACACATTCTTGCATGTCCAAAGGTCAGAGTTCAATCCTTGTCATATCAGCTACCTAGTTGTTTTGTGTATATTTTCAGTGTTAAAATAAACAGAAACAGCTATAGCCATTTGCAGGCCGATTCCTATAAAAAAAGTCAACACTGGAGTTTTGTGGTGCAAATCAAATCAAGGCTCCTAACATACACTACAAAGCAGCAAGTTTGGATTTACCAACACACGGTGTGTCTCCCACACGACCCTCCATTTTATTTAGCATTCCACCAGTGGATGTGGCACAAGCAATGTTCCCCTCTTTGTCCACAGCCACTGCACCAACTGTTCCCATCTTGCCCCTAAAACACATGCATACGAAACAGCTTTACACACATGAACAAAATGTTTTAATTAATCTGGTAGCACAGGAATGAAAAGAAATCAGACA
Source organism: Enteromius fasciolatus (assembly GCA_032361145.1). Taxonomy (NCBI): domain Eukaryota; kingdom Metazoa; phylum Chordata; class Actinopteri; order Cypriniformes; family Cyprinidae; genus Enteromius; species Enteromius fasciolatus. The sequence continues at coordinate 11,655,315 of JAUMHR010000063.1, read as the reverse complement.
GACCTTGTCCTTTTACTTTGTCCTTATTTAATGAAAATTACTTTATGTAGTAGACAAAACTGGACCCTTACTTTCATTGTATTTAATAGTAATAATAATAATAAAAACTTAATCCCTTATTGCGTTGTAATAAATAAAAAAAACAGCTTTGCCATTACAAAGAAAAGACATTTTCTTCACAATATGACAGTTTGTACTCTTTAAGCATAAGAGACGTCTTTCTATTCGAAATTTTCATCTGCATAATCTTTTGTGTTTCATAGACGAAAGGAAGAAATTGATTGTGAACTATTCCTTGAATTATTGTTGCAAGCAACTGTTTCTTCTTAGTGAAGTTCTAAACATTAGACATCTTATGCCAAAAACTTTATGTCAGCACTTTGTACCAGTTTTCATTACATAAAAGCTTTACATTTGGCATTCCACAGGGTTGGCATCTGGCTCCAGGTTCTTCTTCCAGCGCATCTTGGCATAGTCTGTGATCAATGACTCCTCAGGCACTTCCGGTACACCCATACTTCTGGCAAACTTAGAGGCTCCTTCAGCTGTCAGACACAAGTGTTTGGTCTCCAGAGAAAAGATATTATTTAGTTGAATTCTTTTAAATGCAAAGTTTTGTAAAAGCATCTGATAGCATATATATTCCCTATTCATTATGTATCTAACACTTTTTTGTTTTAAATATTGAAAAATGTTGATAACTCAAAACTAATCACCCATGATGGTACAGTATTTGGGAACATGTTATACCTTCTCCATGACAAGCCTGGCCAGAAGCACTGGGTTCGCAATTCTTCTGACCGCTGAAACAGCCCCACTATCTAGAGTCCTGCCGTCCATTACCATTGCATCCATCTCCACCTCCCCCTTCACATTTAGCACTGACCCCTGACCTACAGTATGACATGTGGGCATAACCGGTCTTTTCTACTTACCTTTGATGTAGTATTAGGTATTAGATGTGAAGTATGAGTATTATGAGTACCTGCATTGAATCTCGGGTTGTTCTCCATCAGGACCACTGCTTCAACCACAGCATCCATGGCACTTCCACCTTTCTGGAGGACGGCATACCCAGTCCTGACTGCCTCCTTTACACCGAGAGTAGAGAGTTCAGCTCTTTCCTTAGGAATGTGACCAGCACCTCCATGAACCACCACTACAGGCAGCATAGCTGTCCGCAAATACTTGATTGAGAATAATACTGAAAAGACAAAAAAAAAGAAAACCAATAAAACCAATATACCACTGGCAGTCATGCTGATGGTTTAAATATATATATATATATATATATATGTTAAACCTAATAAACATATCAAACCAGCAGCAAAACACGCATTGTATTTTTCTTTAAGACGCTTAAAGTTAATTCTATACCCATTAGACTCAAACATGTCATACCCATATATACTCAAGTCAGTGGTTTTAACGACTTCACTATCATAAATTTGTCAACAGCTACCGTATTCCAAAAGGTGCAATCTACATCGTCAGCATAACGAGCATAATGTCGGTAATTTACAACGACATGTCAAATCGCGTTACTCGTTAAGTTTACAGGCTGTAATCAGTTGAATCAAATTCTGATTAAAGTGCTCTATATGAGTCATCCGGAAGAGGGGTCCCTTCATTCATCTCACTCAAATGATATGACCAAATCTGACTGCAGCGGTTTTGTAAGCCTGTGCACCTGCCTACATATGCATAACATTAATAATGATATTTTGCAAGGGTTCCTCACCAGGTTAACGACAACGACAGGAATAAGAAAGCACGGATTGCAGAAGTGCTTTAAAGCGAAGGAATTATGTAGATGGTGTAACCGGGGCAACAAACATATAGCCTAACTCCACACGCGTCATTACAGCCACGGAGATAACGCCAAAATAAAAGTCAGCTCTTCAAACACTGCACCAGTGGCTGTAGACAAAGACAAAGTAATGTGTAGCCTAATGTAAAACTGAAAATTTGTATTATCTCAATCTCAATCTAGAAAAGTTATTCTTAATTTTAAATTGTGGTAACTAATTGCAAAAGTCATGTTTTACATGGTTATTAACTAGTTTTATGATTGTAAAAAAAAGTTTTTCCATCAATTAGGCTATTTAAAAGGCAGACAGGGACTTTTGGCAAATTGGGACATTCCATGAAAACAATATAGGTAAATTAAATTAGCCTACTATTCCATATAAAATCGCAATCGCAATTAACCCTCACATTTCACTCTTTTCATATGCATTGTCTCATAACGTAGGCTGTTGTTATTTTTCTTTTACACATGTTTGTGTAAATGTGTGAAATTAAAGGTTGTTTTTAAGATATATTTTTATCTTTTATCTTTTTTAAGAAATATTGGTAAAAATTATTAAGCTTAAGTGTCCCCTTTAACCACTTGTTCTAATTTGTGACCCTGGACCACAAAACCAATGATAAATAGCCAACAATACATTCAATTCTAAATTTTTATTTTCCTTCTATAGGCCAAAAAAATAAATTTTTGATTGGTAATATGCATCGCTAAGAACTTAATTGTATACAGCTTTAAAAACTATTTTCTCAATTATTTTCCTCACATTTCAGATTTTCAGATAGGCCTAGTTATATTTCAGCCAAATAATAGCCTACAAATCATCACTGGAAAGTTTATTTATAAACTTTCAGATAAATCTCAATTTAAAAAATGTGACCCTTGTGGTCATTTCTATTACTAATTTACAGCAAACCTGTGAGCATTATCCTCTAGGCTGTAATTTATCCACTCATTTGTTGCAGGCTGAATTTGTACTTGCAACGCGCTGCTCTCAATCTCAGTCCCGAGTCCAACTCGGCGCATCTGCGCGTCACCAGCGCGCTGTGATTGGAGAGCGAAAATGGGATGCTGTGTGCGCGTGCAGCGAGCCCCCATTCTCAAATGAGAGTGCGCGCGGCGCGGCCGTCTCGAGGAGGCGTGCGCGCGCTCGAGGGGCTGCGGTCCCATTGACTATTCCGTCTCCCTGACAGCGGCAGCATCAGCAGCAACAGCGCGAGCTCGGAAAACAGAGCGCCGCGCGGACTCCGCCTTTGCTCCTATCATCTCACCCGAGAGCCTAAGCTCCGAGGCGGCTTCAGCAGCAAGCGCAAGCTCCCCCTAGTCGACTCGCACTTATCCTCCGGATCAGAAATGGACTACCCTTAACTGGACCTGGAGGGGAGAGGCAGGAGGGCGGGCGGGGGGTGGGGGGGAGAGAGACAGGAGAAAAAGCCGTATAGGAAGAGAAGCACAACCGTGGGTGCCCGCCGCAACGATGAACGGTTCGCCACGCTCGCGACAACCGCAGATAAGCCATCGGACTATGTCCTGAATAGCGGTTTACATAGCTGGGATTGTGCACCGATCATACAGGGGTAAAATATGTCCGCCTCGGTGGGGCCCCGCGGCGGCCCTCGCCCACCCACAGCGCAGAACTCCATAACCGAGCTACCGGACCTCAGTCACCTCACCGAGGAGGAGAGGAAAATTATCATGGCTGTGATGGTTCGGCAGAGGGAGGAAGAGGCAAAGGATGAGGCCATGCTCAAGTAAGACATCACGCTTCATAGGGAGCCTGCCTGTAGTATTTGTGCTGCTTCTGGAGACCAAAAGGCAAACAGCTTGTGATGGTTTCTGTAGGTGCATCTGTTTGCAATAGCCTACTAATAAAGCCATCAGGCTGTACGCCTGCACCTGAGCTTTTGTGTAAGAGAGTGTGTGTGTGTGTGGGTGGATGAGTCTGGCCATGTATGTCCACTTTCTCCATCCTTATGGGCACCTGTCATGAGCACCGCTTGTGTATTCATACACATCTATATGAAACCAGCTTGTGTAATGAAAGGCCAGGTGACCGGTCACAGGTGTAGCTGTTAGAGAGAGAGAGGGGTGTGTCGACATGCAAGAACTAGATATCCACAACTCGATGCGTCCTGCTGTTTTACACCTCACTGTGTGATGAATTTGTTTCAGGCAGCACACATGACATGTCACATTATTAGTTCACTAATCGGACAAGTACATTTTTATTTTAAATAGGTTAGTGAACGTTTTCCGCACTCTTCACCACCAGTGTCAGGATTCCTGCCTGGTCACGACAATATTTCCGTGCCTCGTCATCATGATCGTCAGGATTCTTAACCCATTCATTGAAATCTTCCCTGGTTGTAGTGTGAGCATAACTCACAGCTTGAGTAGAAGCATCAGTCATAGCTGTTCCTAATCTGTTTTCTTTTCCTGTAAAATCCTCTTCATGATATAATAATCATTTTATTTGTATAACAACGGTATTCAGTTCAAAGAGCTTAACTGTAAAAAAATGCCTTAATAAGAACATTAAATGAAAACCAGTAGAAAAACAATGTTGGTTTTACTGCAGACGCTTGTCAGCAGTTTACATGGTTTCTAAAGTTTTTTTTCTGAATGGCTATTTGTGGTTCTTCAGTGCTGTTATCATGAGTGCGAAGATGTTTCTTGGCTTCTTGTCCACCTGCCATTTAGAAGCCATCATTGCTTATATTACATTAGTTGTTGGCCACCTTGAGATTTGAAATCAGGTTTATGCATCTTAAATTGGTTCACTGAGCAGCTGCAATCAATAACTTGACCACTTCTTGTCCTATATTACTCATAGGAAATAATCATGCAGTTATTTAATTTGCCAGTTTTTGTATTTACATTTCTTTTGTCACTTAACTTTAGCGAAACAGATATAAATAACATTGTTTTTGAATAGTAAAAGGTCACAGGTCAAATGATCACTGAATTCAACCTCATTTACACAGTATTTCTCGTAGAGAGAAGAGACAGATCACCCCGTAAAATGTGTATTAATCTTTCTTAGTGTGCTGAAAAACAACCTCTCACTTTCTTTTACTGTTTATCATGAGATCAATGTTGGAATCAGACAGTTCCTCACTCTCAAATTAACTTCTGTCCTGAAGCAGAAGCTAGAGGTCAACCTCACAACACTTTTAAGGCATTCAGAAATACAACAATACTGTGGTAGATTAAAAGGCGTTGTACACCCAAAAATGAAAATTCTGCCATCATTTATTTATCTTTATGTCATTCCGAATCTTTAAGACTGACTTTTTTCTTGTGGAATATAATTTTTATTTATTTTTTTTGCAATCCTTTATTTAGCTTAGTTTGTGTTCTGCAGACAGAATCTTCATTTTTGCATGAACTGTTCTTTACAAATAATATTGCAGTATTGTTTACAAAAGCAGATGTTTTGTCTTTATAATTCAACCTTCATTTAATGAAAATGCATGTTGGGTGCATAAAAAACTTTTTTATGCACATGAGCTGAGATTTATTTTAAATGATTTACTGTCACCATCTAAAATATGTTTGTTCATTTTAGAGAGGAGAAACCCATACAAGCAAAAACGGTGAACCTGGTCGGAAACAAGAAACCACCTCAGCAGAACGACATCAGGTAAAGATCTCAGTCAAGTTTACATTCAGTGAGTTTATAATGGAGTTTGTTGTAAATAAATGAGAGACATTACAGTGCAGTGTTTCTCAAACTTTTTTTGCCCAACGTTTTTTCAAAGGTCTGTAATTCTGTTGTAATGAAAACTCAAAATAGCTTTATTTTAAAAGTGTTATATGTGATTAAGTAATTATATATATATGTGTGTGTGTGTGACCCTGGAACACAAAACCAGTCTTAAGTCGCTGGGGTATATTTGTAGCAATAGCCAAAAATACATTGTTTGGGTCAAAATTATTGATTTTTCTTTTTTGCCAAAAATCCTTAGGATAGTAAGTAAAAATCATGTTCCATTAAGGTATTTAGTCAATTGTTTACCGAAAATATATTAAAACTTAATTTTTGATTAGTAATATGCATTGATAAGATCTAATTTGGACAAATTTAAAGGTGATTTTCTCAGCATCATATAATTGTATCTTGGTCAAATATCCAAATCATACATCAATGGAAAGCTTTACATTAACACTTATGACTGGTTTTGTTGTCCAGGGTCACATATATTGTTTTTTTAATTATTATTATTTCTAACTATTCATCTCTGGAACTTTGCCTGGGCCCTGATTGACAAACACTGGTCTAATGGCTGTTGCCTTGTTATATTAGTCATTCTTTTTTCTGACTGTTATGACTGCGATTCCTATAAATGTCAGACAATGAGGCTTTGACAACACTGCCTCAAAATGTAGGAGTCATACATGAGAGTGAATGAAAGGTCAAGATTTACCTCAAGGAGGTGCCGTATGCTTTTTTTATTATTTATTTATTTGCAGCTGTTGTGTTCGTAAAGAATGATATTGTTGAAAAATGTCTTAAAATAAGAGGAACAAATTGTGAATGCAGTTCTGACATTCTTTAAGGCTTTAAACGACTGCTTCATTTATTTCCGATTTTCTTTTTTTACTGACCTTTGGGGTCATGCTGAAACTGCTGAGAGTGGCACTGCGTTGTAAATCAAAATCTTTTTTACAGTCGCATTAATTTTTTTCCCTGCAAAAACACAAAAACAAATCCTGGCACCTGTGGTGGTGCTTTAGAGTGCTGACAGAGTCATATTTATGCTATGTTAAATTATTTATGCACACCAGTATTGCCCTGGTTCTCTCAGCTGCGGTGTGGTTCATATCAACAGATAGAGAACATCTCACTCCCGCTCGCTTTCTCTGGTCTCTGGAGGGGTCAGAGGATCAGAAAGGCTTAGGATTATAGGGCAAGTTGGCCAAAACACATCTGTTTCTGTGTGGAGTCCTTGGATGGGGTCTTTTGTGATGTCATCAGCCTGATCAAGAACTTGCCCCAGTAAAGTGCTGCAGTGATGATGTATTTTTGTAGGCCAACCCAGAAGTTAGCATTGCCCTGGTTCCCTCAACAAAAACCCAATAGAATTTTTTCATTGGAAATCGGATTAATGCAGACCAACAGAAGTTTATGATTCTTACACATTTTGTTCATCATGATAGTCTTCACAAATAAACACAAATTTAATACATTTTGAAGCCTGAATTAAATCACCAGATGTAAAACGCTAACCGTTGGTTATAAACAAACTGCATGTGGTCATGTGACTATGACGGCTCTTTAAAAAAAAACATTTTCCCAGAAAGTTGACCACTTGTTGCCTTTTCAAAACAAGTAAATGTTTTTAGAAATTCACAAGGGTTGTATTTTATGTTACGGAGTAAAATGTAAAAATATCTTGAGCTTTTGTTAAACAGGCTTCTTTCATAAATTCAAATACATTAAAAAACTGACTTAAAGATGATGGAGCTGAAAGTGCTAAAATGCTAACTCATTTTCAAGGTTTGGGCCTACAAAAATACATCATCCTTGCAGCGATTGACTCGAACCATTATCATTATTACCATTGGACCATAAACATATGCAGAATGTACTTGATCAGTTACACCTACCAGAGACTTCTGGCCTGGAAAATGTTGTTGAGCAAGGGATTTAGTAGATGGGGTGTATTTGAGGAAGGTCTATTCTGTTGAAGATCAAACAGAGAGTTGCTCTTATTGTAATCTTACTCTCTTGAGCCCCACTCCTCCTCTAGCCTGTGCTTCTGGCTTAGACACAAGAACTGACAAAAAGCCTTTAAAAAGAGGAGGAATACATGAATAGATAAATAATTAAATGCACCGGCATATCACACAGTAGTGGTTTTTAATAGCGCCCTAGTCCATACATTAGCACCCACTGGAGAACAAGCCTTTCCGAATCCATTTGCTCTCACCCACCAACAGGCCTCAGAAGGATGAGCTTGAGCTCACGGGTTGGCATGTGCTAAAGTCATGCTCCTAATTCTCTGGCTCCCACTCAATTACTCTCTCACTTGTTCAGGCAGTGGCCCGACTGCATTACTGAGTGTGTCTTTTGCAAGGGTCTGCATACAGATGCTGAAGTGACTGTGGGTTTGATTGCTGTACGTTTTATATGACCTACTCAAATTGAGATGCTTAAGCTGAATGATGCAGTTTAACTCCGAACTGCTTTGGCATAATGCTAGCTGGTTAGCAAGAGAACTACCTATCAATATCTCATTTTATGTGTCATTTTCATTTTCTCTGTGTTGCCTCCATCTCTGTGATAGTAAGATAGTAAGATAATGTTACCAAGGTAACATTATTTTTGTATTAAAGTCTACTAGTTAGGTAGCATAATTACCAGATAATGTTATAAAATATATATTATATATATATATGTGACCCTGGAACACAAAACCAGTCTTAAGTCGCTGGGGTATATTTGTAGCAATAGGCAAAAATACATTGTATGGGTCAAAATTATTGACTTTTCTTTTTTGACAAAAATCCTTAGGATAGAAAGTAAAGATCATGTTCCATGAAGGTGTTTAGTCAATTTCTTACCGAAAAAAAATAAAAACCTATTTTTTGCATTGATAAGATCTTCATTTGAACAACTTTAAAGGTGATTTTCTCAGCATTTAGATTTTTCTCTATCCTCAGATGAGATATCCAAAGTTGTATCTCAGTCGAATATTGTCCTATCCTAACATCCTACATCTATGGGAAGCTTATTTATTCAGAACATGTATAACATGTATAATTTCGGAAAATTAACACTTACAACATTTTGTTGTCCAGGGTCACATTTATATATTTTATTTTATTTTTTTGTAAAGAAAACCCAAGGTGATAAATATAAAAAAGAAATATATATATAAAATATTTTTGTGTCCAATATATGGAAATAATAAAATGTATAATTTCCAAATATGCAATTATATATCAGTCTTCAGTATCTGGATGGATAGATAGTTAGCATCTGTCTGAAGCAAAACTTTGCTTTTCTCCATAAAATTATTAGAAAAATTAGCTTATTTTTTAATAAAAAATTGCTTACTCTGCATCAGATAATGAGCGCTCTGAAACAAATGTTGTTTGAGTATTATAATTAAATGTATGAATAGAACCGCATAAACATGTCAGCATATCCCGTTTAGAGTTAAATGCTGATTTGAGAGGTGTGTGTGTGTGTGTGTATGTGTGAAGGCTATGTTTCTTCACAACAAGGAGAGTGGGGAGTCCATCTGTTCCTCCAGTTGGTTAACTGTGCTAGGACACACACACACACTCTCTCACACACACACACACGCTCATTTCCTCACCAACTCACAAAAATATGCAGTCAAGCCGACAGGGACCCCTCACCATGCACTGTAATAATACACCCATCCTTGCGCCGTTGTGTCAGTGACCCAGGCTGTTTAGAGCACAAATGTTTTGGTGGATAATGGGTCTGCTAGGGAAGTAAGATCTTTTGACATACAGTAGAAACACACAAAAGTAAAGGGAATTACAGCTGGCATCTGTCGCCGTATTGCTGGAGAGTTTGTTGCGAGCTGTTAACACACAAACACGGGGTAGTAGGACTTTCCCAAAGCAGGGTCAGAGGGCATTTTTCTGCAGATTAGGTTATGTGACGCTAACAAAATCTCTCCTGACATTCTGGATCTTCTCATGGCATTGCATGGGACAAACTGGCACAACTGTTAGTTGCTGTTAAGCGCATATGTCTTGTATTCAGGAAATTATTTAATATGTCGCTAAACCAAATTTTAAATCATAAGGAGGATGATTAAATGACTGGAGAAATGGATTGAAGCTTCCTTTGCTGTCTGGCTGATATTTCCAGATCAACAATGTGCCATGATTGTTACCGCCAACACTCCTGTGAGATTTTGTCCCATGGAGAATACCAGTGTGTAGCATGTGTAGGCATGCCGGGACATTTTCTTTGCCCGACACCTCCACTCATTTCTTATTAATTTGATTTCTAACGTTGTCTATCCTCAGATGGATTGTGTTTCCAGTAAGATCTTCAGATGCTGCTCAGTTTTGGATATAATGTAAATGCAAGTCTAGGGCAGCACCTGTGAGAGCTTTTGAAAGTTAATGGAAATGTCTTTAGAAATGTCAGTCCATAATGTTGTTCCAGAAATAACTGAGCTGCCTATTTGGACTGCATTTTAAGGCAAAGATGTGCTAAATATACAATTTTCTGTAGCTTTGACGGTTATGTTGTTTTGTTTCTGAATGAACAATGTTTAGAACAAATGGTTTGAGTGAATGATTCACTGACTCACTTATTTTGTTCCTAAATGAATCAGGGTTTTGAACGAATCATCTGAATGACAGTTCCAGTGACTCATAAATAAAGTCACTGGTCATCCTCTACTCCTGTAAAAATGTAAACTGCAAAAAGAGATGCAGAACAATCCTCAGCACAGGTTATCTGAAGTGACATTGCCTGTTGAAATATATATATCATTAATCTTGAAACCACAGTCAGTCAGCCAATCAAATTTGAGGACTGGAATTAACTTTTGTGTAATTATATTTAATTCTGTACCAAATATATTTCTGTACAACTTGGTTGTCAAAAAGTTGCTATGCAATTGCTGCAGTGTTCTGATTCATTGTTAGCATGTTGATATACATTGTTTCTAGGTGCTCGATAGGTTGGTTTCTAAGTGGTTGTTTACTGAGAAAAAAACACATCTAGTCTATGTGATAGTGTGGATTTTAAGTCTTTGGAAAAAAAGTCTTTTGGAGTTTTTGCACATTTTATCAGCCACAAGATGGCAATTGTAAATCATCTTAATATGAAGTAATATCACTTGTTTTATTGTTAGGTTGTTACTTATGTAGCAGTGAACTTATCTCCACTACCTCAGAAGTTTGTTTCTAAAGAATGAGTCATGTAAAATGTGTAGACAATTTGCAAACAAAAACAGACACTAAGCTCCACAACTGTGGTGAACTGTCAGCTTTGAGTCGTCTTTTTACTGCGTCTGCTTCTTCTGTTGGCCGTATGTTTTTTTTTTAATTAGCAGAGTCTTCAGTTAGTCAGTCAGTCAGACAGTCAGTCAGTGAAGTGTGGCACCAACACCTGGAGCTTCAGTTACATAGCACTCCCGTGGAGGAATGTGCATTTCTTGTTGTTCTGTAGGCACTGTTCTCTCTCTTTTTTCCTCGGCAGAGTGTCACTTTCCTCAAGCATCATCAGTATTACTCCTGAGCTGGCCAAAAAGCTGTGGCTCTGTGTTCCTTTTGCACCAATGATTTTTTTAATCGCCCAGAGAGAAGATGTGTATGTGTGTGTGTGTGCGTTTATGCATCCATGCATTTGTGTAAAAACAGCACAAGCAGATAATGCATGGCCTGATTTGAAAGTAACATCTTTGACGTGTTCAGCCAACTGCACGTGTGGGGCAATCAGATCCACGGCCATTTTTTGCCCTTGGTCATGTGGATTCCGGAGGGTTTTACGAGGACCATGATGTCTTGGATGAGGAGAGTGGGTTGTCTATTAATAGATGTGTTTTGTTTTAATGACATGGCTGCCACTCGTGCGGATGGGCATATGGATGTTTTTCCCCCTTTTTTCTCTCTTTGCTTATTTTCACCAGCCCACATGGGACTGCTCCATCTGAGAGTGGATTCTGTCAGAGATTTACAGTCTGTCTGAGCGGCTCTGCTATTGAAGAGTGTCCGTTGTAGGTTTCACACATCATTCATGCGCTACTGCCCAGTCAGTCACTTTCACGCAGGGTTACTGCATATTATACAAGAGTTACTTCTGGTCCTGCTATCTGATTGGCTGGGAATGTTAATATTTAGACAATACTGAGATGCTTCACGGTTTGGGTCACTTTACATCTTTCAGAATTTCCAGATTTGCTTTTTACATCTTTATGCTCAAATTGATTATTTTCTGATTGGTCTGTCCTCTAAATATATAAAACAGGACTTGGAAAGTAATTGTCAGGGTTATTATACAAGAGATAAAACACTTAGACCGTTAAGACATAGAGTGCATTATATGATCCAAAGGAAAAAACTGTGTTATAGGGTTGGAGGAGAGAATCACTGGTGTTGAAGATATGCAGTTTGCATTCACGCTTAAGAAGACACAAGTTTTTCCTGATCCATCCTGATCAATAAATAGTGGCAAGAATGCAATGAATTAAAAAAGTAATTAATTGTACTTTACTGTATTAAATGTTAGTTGCCTCGTATAGAAATAAATACATTTAAATGTACACAAATGTTCAAAAGGTTGGGATTAGAATGATTTTTAAAATACATTTATATTTTTATTTATCAAGGATGCATTAAATTAATCTAAAGCAACAGTAAAGGGATTTTCTATGTTATAAAAGATTTCCATTTAAAATAAATGCTCTATATATTAATAAGAAATGTTTATTAAACACCAAATCAGCAGAATGATTTCTGGGAATAGTGTGACATTGAAGACTGACATAGTAACTGCTGATAATTCAGATTTGCCATCTCAGGAAAAAATTACATTTTACATGATATGAAATTATACATTTTATTTATGAAAATAAGAGATTCTTTGAAGAACCCTTTTTTGCCCTTTGTAGTCACCATAAAGCATACATCTTAAATCAGATTATTCAAAAATGACAAATAGTACTTCTCCTCAGAAGTTGGACAATTTAATGTATGTGGCATAAATGTGTAAGATTAGCACAGATGGTTTATTCAAATCCCTAGCACAATGCCTAACATCATATAGCATTTAATGGTTAGGTAAAGGTACAACTAAAGGTTTGTATATCTATATGAGTGCTCAAGGCCTTAACAGCCTGATCTGTACCTCTAACACACACAAGGGCCTAACTATTGCTCCACTTGAACTTTAGCTGCTTATTACTGTGTCTTGAGGCATATTTGAGTGTCAGAGTGCAGTAGCAGTGACGTCCCTCCCATCTCCTCCTTCATGTGTTTCTCAGCAGAAAGGAGAAAATGTCATTAGCAAGGCCTGGAGGCTCCTCTTTCCTGCTCACAGGCTCGCTCTCTCTGCAATGATTTCTTCCTGGTGCACAGGGTTAAAGCTCGGACTCGTGGGATGGCTTGGGTGACAACCTGACTCAGAGTGGAAGCACTGGGAAGCCCTTTGTTCTTAAGGGCTATATAACCATGGTGTCATGTACCCAGGGAGTGCTCACAAGCTATAAAGACTTTATATAGATGCACCCTATAGTGTATTTTCTGTCAGTCTCAAACACTTTTATGTTTGTTTTTGGAACAGGTATGAAGTTAGCAAAGCAATTAAGCAACTGCAACACCTGAAAGAGCAGAAAAATGGTAGCATGGTAGCAAATGACACAATGTGCCTTGATTGATGGATATAATATGGCATGAAAGAACAACAAAACTATAAAGAACAACACAGATACTGTAAAGTGATATGATAAATCAATCTTTTTTAAAGTGCTGAATGGAGTTTACAGACCAGTGAATACACAGTACAGCTACAATGAATTAGTAATAATGCTAATGCATGCTGCTAAGACAAACTGTTTAAACATATGTTACTTAAAATTATTATTTTTAAAAGCGGTAAGTAAAATCTTAACTGCTGTGCCAGCAGACATTTTGACCCATGACTGGTCTGATATTTCTATGGCTTATAAAATGTTAAATAACAATTAGAGTGTGAACAAAACAGCATATGCTTATTTAGGTAGTTCACCCCAAAATGAATATGAACACAAATTGAGATATTTTTGATGAAATTTGACAGCTATCACTATAGACATAACTAAAATCTCTCCAGGTCCAGAAACATAAAGTAGTAAATACATTGGTAAAACAGTCCGTGGGATATCAGTGACTCAACTTCAGTGACTTCAAGAATGACTATTTACTCAACCATTCTTCTCTTCCGCCATTTTGCAGAGTAGATCTACTTAAGAAAATATGTTTAATGTAATCAGCATTTACATTCGAGAGGAAAGCACGTGCATGAACGTAATCTGCATAATAAGCATTGTTTATGCTTGACGTCGTAACTCAGGGGAGAAGATTGGTTGAGTAAATTATGTTAATTTTGTTTTCTTTGCACAAAAAAGGTGAACCAGTCAACCAATTTGTGAGTCATTGAATCATTCACACAAAGGATTAAATTTGTTCAAAAACATCATTCAAAAAATAAGTGACTTTTTGAGCGAGTCAATGAATCATTCACTCAACCGATTTGTTTAAAAACAAAAGTTCATTCAGTAAAGCCAATGCTGTGTTACTCAAAGACCCCTAATCTATAAATCTCCTGTGGATTTATTCAAAATATATCTATTGATATTGAATATGGAATGCCAGTTATTCATTATAAACTTCTTGTTTATTAAACTGTTGGTCTTCGTGTGGAATTGCTCAGATATGGTCCAGTGTAAATGCAGTGGCTGGACTTATATTTGTATTTGTTTGCTGGCATGGGTCCTGCTCAAACTGGCTGCTGCCATGTTTTATATAATGCCAACTGGTGCTTCATGTGCGTTTGTGTGTGTTAGCACAGCTTGTGTTTACATGTGTATATATATGTGTGTGTTTAGCATCAAGCTATAGCCTGTTCTGTGGTTAATGCTGAGCCTCCACTGGGCTGTTGGTCCTGCGTAGATGCACAGCTAGGCCATATGGACACCTTTATCAGGAGATCCCAGCATCCACCATTCCACTGCAACAGCTACTGCACATATTCTCCATCTGTTTCTTTCTTCCCACTTCTCTCCCACCGCATCCCTCCATCTCACACCTCTCTTCCTCTTCCCACCCACTATAATCTGTTTGTAAATGGGTAATTCACAGCAGGGTAAAAATAGACATCATCATCATCTCATGTGCCACCCTAATTAACGACAGGTCTCTATTTTGCCGGGGGGCTTTAAAGGCTGACAGGTTTATTAAGTGTTTTCATGAGGTTTGTTAACTGAAACACTAGCCGGTCAAAGCTAATGCGAGTGTCACAGAGGCTGTTTAAGGGGAAAAAGTAATGAGTTGGATTATTGACAGAGGAGAGTGGCCACTTGAGTGGATGCCTCAGTAAACCCTTCTAAGCTCACACATTTGTTTCTGTCTCCATTACCATTTTTCTGTCTTTGTCAAGTACAAGCTCTCAGGTTCACATTCATTACTGCATTTACTGTGAAATATTAACATATCTTTATTCCTTTCATTTCACTTTCTCGTTCTATGTCTGTTGCTTGTGAATTTGAAGTTTCACTCCATTCATTATTAAAGGGATGCTGTCTTATCAGCACAGAGTTGCTGCCGTCACCAGGTGGATCTGGGAAATGTTATTGTCCTGGTGGCACTGTACAGCTCCTCCACTTGGCTCAGCTGTAAATGAAAAGGCTTGCTGATCAGTTACACTGTTGTTCTTGGCCAGTTTGTTTACTATATTTTTGGTATTATATATATATAAAGAATTAAATATATATATATTTTTTTGTTTTATATCATATATATTTATCTTTTTTTTTTTTTAAATTCTTTTAAATTTTGCTATGTTCCAAAATTTGAAAAAAAAAAACCTATATTATAGAAATTATTACATTATGAAATTTTTATATTAACCACAGATTTAGGCTACCGAACTGTATTGCGCACAATGGCTATGACATATCACATTCCCACAAGTTAATATGTATTTGCCACAACAAAACTAAGTAAACCAAACATGTCCCCTCCCAGTTACCATAGATATGGCAATAAACCTAAATACAACATCAATTAATAACTAGTGTAAAACTGACCAAATGAATCAGGGTCCATATTTTATGTACAGTAGCTAGTGTCTTTTTTTAAGACTGAAGACTGTTCTTGTTCCTATTAAATTAGCATTATTGAATTTTTAAAAAATTATTGATTTTGATCAGCGCGGCCTTCGAAATGTTACCTTTTAGGGCAAGAAAGAATTCTTATGAGTGTGGAATGACATGAGGTTGAGTAAGTAATGGCCGGATTATCATTGTGAACTATCCCTTTAAATATCACAGTTCTGTATTCATATAACAGCTGTGGATTTCCACTCGCTCACAGTAGAGGCTCTTGACAGCAAAAAGCTCTTAGTTACAAAGGGCTAGAAAGGAACCCCATTAGGGAATCTGTGAAGGGGATTGGAAACTTCCTTATGAAAAAAAGGAAGTGCAATAAAAAACGGGCAAAAGACAAGAGGATGAATGAAAGAATACTGTAGTTGTCTATAGCTGGATTATCGGAAGTTAGCCTTAAGAGCACAGAGAGGACATAACATCTCTCCCTCGACTCTCTGCTGCATCTCCAGTTTGGCATAATGAGGACACCGCTGTACACTTGCTTCTCTCTACCTGTCCTATGGGAGGCAGCGACTGGTCATGTGACATGCACAACACTCCTCTGTGTTCTCATCATTTTTGTCATGTGACCCTCTCTGTATTCTGTGCCATCTAGTATCTCCACTGGGCATGTGATTGAGAGCACTGATATTTCATAATGCAATATTTCATATAGAAATGCAGATTTCCTTTAACCCTAATACACACAATGCAGTGTTGTAATTCAAAAACACCCATAAAAGTTAATAAACAAAATCAATATATTTTATTTGCCCGCTATTTATGAGTGATGCAGAATACGCATGACAGGAGAATAGCTTATTAACGCTGTAAAAAAAGTTGACTTAACTTAAAATTTCAAGGCAACTTGCTGCACAGCTTTTTTGAGTTGAATACTTTGGACCAAGTTGTTAACTCAACCCAAGTCTCTGAGTAAAGTCTCGTCTCGTTTTTGTTCAGGTAACACACTTAGCAACATTTTTCAAATGTTGACGTTACTGTTTTTTTGGAAGATGTTTGTGTACGAACCACAGACATTTAATGGATAAGTTAATCTAGTAAATAGACAACATTGTTTTTGTTTCCAAGATAACTTACAAGACTAAGATATCCAGAAAATGGACATAATTGGTTGAACATAGTCTAGACTTCAAAACTAGACACACTATAACCTCAAATACAGCGCCAATCAACATGTTATAAAGATGAGCTTTTTACATTACAGTACAACAAATAACTAATTGTAATGATAAAACAACAACTAAAAAGTTTAAATGAAATTAGCACACAGTTAAACAATAACCCTATAATACAGGGCTGTCCAAGCTCGGTCCTGGAGTTTGGACAGCCCTGCAATAACATAACAGTCTGCTTGGAAACTAAATATATCACTCACAAGCTTTATCTCAAGCACGGTGTTCACTTCTGTGTCTCAAAGATAACCAAAAAATTTGTTTTATGAACTGAAAAACAAAAGAAGCTAAATAAATAATGTCACTTTTTTATTTGTAAGATTGAAGGTTTAGATCTATAATGAAAAATTATAAAATCAATATAATAAAACAATAAAATATATACATAGAATATATTTTTTAAGAGCAGCGAGTCATTTAAACCTGCAACAAAACCTGATAAATCTAAACATGAAAGAGTGAGATGTAGAAGGTTTTAAGAACAGCACAGTCAAGTGCTCAGAGCCGAGTGTGAGTGAGAACAGCAGAGATGTGTGTGTGTGTGTGTGTTTAGCTAGAGCACTTAAGAGAGGAATAACTAGTTAAAATCAGGTCATTTTCAGAAAGCACTGTTGCAAGTGTGTGAAATGAAAAAGGAGGAGACACAATGCTGTTGAAAGCGCTAAGAGGGGGAATGTGGGAGGGAAACGGCTCTGTAGCCTTGCCACATGGCTGGTCTGTGGGGTTAGCAGGGGGCAGCGCTGTCAACACTCTCCTCGGTGGGGAAGTTCCGGTGGAGGGAGGACTCAGCCATGGCACTGTTCATGGTACCATATGGTGCCACTCAGAGGATGGCAACCCCCATCCTCAGCTTCAGTGCCTGACTGAGTAGAAATAATGGCAAACTGTACTAGAGCCAGTCCTGAAGAGCCAGAGCCAACAGACACATTGAGGCCGGACCTTGAGCATCCATGGCGTTGTCTGGATAATTGTCAAAACCGGATATTTAAGCAGTATGAGACAGAGTGGAAGCAAACTGTGAGGAGGAAGTCAGTGCTATAAAATAATTTGTGGATAATATGACTTTGAGCTTAATATATATATTTATACAAAAACAAGGCAATCAATAAGGTAAATGTTTTTTTTTTGTATTTTGTTTACTGCCCCTCACTGGTAAATGTTCCTTGACTTGGGATGCACATTATATAAATAGCAGTTTATTGTTATCTGTTTATGTACTGCATTTTGGGTGTTTAATATTCCCATTATTTTCCAATTGTGTAATGCTTTTTTAAAATTAATCTTTAAAACCAATAATAATGTAATAGTCCTGAACAAGTAATCTGCAATTTTCATATTCTACATAATAATTCTAGATAAAAAACTTCACTTTTCAGCTTTTAAATGATTGATTTATTTTTATTGAATTTAGACAAAAAGTTATAGAATTTTTAAACTGGGCATTTTTTGATCATCAGCTCTAAAGAAGGATTATTGCATTATTATATGACCTAGAATTTCAGTATTAGTGCATCTCTAAACTTGACACAACCATCTTATAAATTATTCACATTTAAGAAATCGACTAACATTTGTTTTATTCTACTCTCTCCCCTATTTAAACCCTCACCGGGTCAGACAGAAGCATTGTTTTTAAGTGTGGTAATAAGCACAACAATATCAAAAGCCCCAATAATTCAGTTCATTTGAACCCCACTCATTTTAAGGTCTGTGTCTGCAGAAATCAATCATGCATGGAGCTGCTATCTGGAAGGGGGGCTTAATTTCTAAATTTGGAAGGGAGTGATTTTCTCACTGTGTTCCTGATGCTTTCGCATGGTGTACTTTGATGGATTTCCACTCACTTTCAAACATTGATCTCCAGGTGATGGGATAAATCATTCTAGTTTGGCCTCAGTGACTTTGGTCCCTTTGTGAGAAGTGGAAGTCGCCCCTTTGCTAGATTAATAAGCAAAAGCCTTTTAAAAAATGCAGTAAAACAGCTGTTTAATGCAAAACATTAACAGCTGCCATATCATAAGAAGCCTTTAAATTTATGGAACCAATAGAGTGAAAGTGCTGCGTTCATTTCTGAGGTTAAATTTAGCATATTTTTATCAAGAGTAATGAGACTATTTCTTTCTCATAGGTACTTAAGGTATGTGAGTTTGCCCGGCAGCATAAAGTGCTGCCCTGTTTGTTATTCAAGAAAATTTTAATAGGAGGAATACTGTTTTTCTACTTTGGGGTTATAGATAATAGTGGAATTTTGTCCACAGTGTAGCTATCTATATTCTCAAAATATTAGAACATACAGGAGATGCGCATGTGCTCCCTACATACATTTGCACTGTTTATAGACAGACAAAGAGTAATGTAATAAAATGTAAAAATGCTGTAAAATGAGGAAGATGCTTTCAAAAATAATGCCATCAATAGATTTAATTTATTAATTAACTTCTATTAACTAAATCAAAAAACTATTTGGTATTACAGCTTTTGGTAAAACAGCTTCTGTTCTGAGGGACACACTTGCCCATAGTTTTTCAGGTAGCTTTCCAGGTAGGTCTTTTTCTTCATCTTGGAGACGTTGCCACAGTTTAGTCAATTTAGTCCATCTCAGTTTGTTCTGTTACTTCATGTCACTCCAGACACACTGGATTATGATCAGATCAGATCTTATATATATATATATATATATATATATATACTTTAGGAACACAAAATATGTATTATATATTTGTGTATAATATGTTACATAAAATGTAAAATACATAAAATATGCTCTAGTAATTCAACAGAACTCATTTTAAAATAAAGATTAAATTGTAGAAGAAATGGCAGTGTGTTTCTTTTGCTAAAATGGCATTTTACTGATCCCAAACTTTTGAACAGTGGGCTAGTGTATATATCTGATCTGGGGTGCGTTTCCCAAAAAGCATCATTAGCCAACTATGATCGCAAGGTCGTTACCAGCATAGTTCTGTGTTTCCCAAAAACAGTTTAGACAAAGGTTTGCAATCAACGTCAAAAAAGTACGTGGTTGAAACTACAGCTTTGGACCTGTGGTTTGAACCGTAGTTTCTTGCTAGTAAGACATATATGCTTGAATAAAAATGCTCTTGAGCACAAGAAGCAAGCTAAAATGCATTACTATCTTAATCTTACATTCCATCCAAATATAAAATGCATTTTAATTATGCATAAGTTTAACATAGCATAAGTTATTCCTCCACCACATCCGTGTGACATCATTAACAATGGCTCTATGTTGTTGAACTAATGTGGTTCAAATGAGGGAGACGCGGTCGTATTTGGGAAACCGTCGTAACTAGCTAGTTTGTTTCCAAAACAATGCATCGTACTACAGCCAGTTACGTTGTTCAGGAAACGCACCCCTGATCATTAATCATTATCCAGTCTGTTTAGAATGACAACGGATGGTCTCACCAAATGTTGATTTCATTTAGTTAATTGATAAAGAAAATCTGTTTGTGACATTATTTTTGACAGCATCCTCGTTTTACAGCACTTTTAAACAAGTGCCCAAAACTTGTAACAGTACTGTGCAGGAAGCATCTTGGAGACGTTGCCAGAGTTCTTCTGGATTGTGTCTTTTTCAGTTTCTTCATGTCATTCCAGACAGACTGGATGATAAGATCAGATCTGTGTGTGGAGCACTGGAATTACTTCTTGCGCAAACAAAAAATCTCACTGGGTTATTACAATTAATGGCAAAATGAATGTTTTTTCCTATTGACACTGCAGTAAACAATAGAAATAACTGACATCAAACTATTTTTTAGCTGGTGAAAATACTAGTGTTCTAATCATGAATGTCCTGTGAGTGGTGTTGAGATTTGTCCTCTTGTGTTAGAGGATGAATGGAGGTACTAGTGCCTGTGAGCTGCATTTATGGCTCCATCACAAGCTGCCAACGTGCTCTGTTCCCTCATAAACGCACGTTTGTCCCGGCATTCGCTGTGAATGATGTTGAATTTACACTGACTCAACCTCAGCAGTACTTTCACTACATCTCTGTCCCTCGTCTGTCCTTTCATACAACATCCTGGCACAGATAGGGTGGATTTATGCCCATGTAGGGAGCCGTGGGGCTTAGCGGACATGATAAATGGGCCAGCGTGTAGGCCCCGACCAAAGCTTCCGCAGGAACGCTGCGCACAACCAATGAGTTACAGTTGTGGCTTGTGTCATGGTGTGCGTTAGTACGAGCGACTGCTGACAGCTGTTTAATCACGGACGTTTCCATGTGCTCGCCCGACGACATCAGCAGCCACTGAGACCAGCTGTCATGAAGCAGGGAAGAACGGAGTAAAAACGTGTCCCACTTCACGCATCTCCACGCCGGCTCTCCTCCATGTCCCCACACTTTACCACATTAATTAGAGCATCCTCATACCTTAATTACACCAAGTCCTATGCTACTGCTGGGGTCCTGTATGAATTGCTTGCCGCTTCTTGCAGACTCTGTGCCTGATTTGCATTTCACAAAAGGTTTACATCTATTCCTGGATGAAAGAGAGAGAGAGAGAGAGAGAAAAAGAGAGAAAGAAGCAAATGATTTGTGATGGGGAAGAGGGGTTTGTGCTAGTAAAGTAAAGCTGTGGTTCACTTTCGTATAACCTTGTGCTTCACTTATGGGTCTTTGTTTTATGTGCTGTCTCAATTATGGCAAGCTTGGGCTGCTTTTCTGAATATCATTTCCGGCTCAGAGTACAAAGCACTTTCATATGTTCTTTTACAGTGCCAAGCTCAATGTTTGTCTCTGTTTCTCATGTTTTTCATAAAGTGTTGAAAGGTTTTTGTAGTCTAGCGCTGCTCAATTTCATTTCAGCGTTGACTTTGTGCTCCGTTGTTCATCAGAGCTACTGTAACTAAAGGTCATTGTGTTCTGACAGTTTGAAAGGTGAATGTTACATCTTAATATTGAGATGAGAAGAGTGCATGCTTAATTCAACCTGCTTTTCTTTTATTGCAATTGGGATCCTATTTCAATCCTTTTGGAATTACAATGTGCCCTTTTCCAGTTACACTTTTAGTAAAGAAAAAATGCCAAAAATGCCTTACCAGCAATTGAAATTACCTATTTATATAGAGATATTAGATTAAGAATTTCACCAGAGGTCTTGGTTACATTTTATCTGAACGAGTCCTGGTTACTGAGTAATATTAATTAACTACATGAACTTCCTATATGGTTAGGATAACCTTAAATTGTTACTAAAATCTCAGTGCTGTATCTAGCGTTGTCTATAGTCAATATCAGAACTTTCTGTATAAATTCAAATATTTCAAATTACATTCAAACTAAATTTTACAACCTTACATGATGGTGACAAAAAACGACATTTCTATAAATATTTTTTACATGTTTGTAATTTAATTAACCTAGAAATTGTTTAGATATGTAGTTCTATGCACTTTTTATATGTTGTATAATTGTAAAAATCTTGTTTTAATACCAAAAAAAGCTGTATTATATTGCATTGTATAAGTCTCATTGGCAGTGAAAAAGCAACTGATTTAGTTTTTTTAAATGGAACATCTTGCAGTCACATCCTGTCCCTTCTGTGTTGGAGCATTTATCTTTGACCCACAGGATGTTCACTGGTGACGGTGTTCAGGAACAGGAGAGCAATAGGGGTGCACAGGGGGAGGGAGACAGGGGTTAAGACTGGGGTGTTCAGATCATCTCGTTGTCTTTCTCTGGGGCACGTTCTGCATGGATGGTCACGCATTCATCACATTCCGTATGTAGCATATTCTTTTAACTCTGTATGTAGGTTGCTTATTTTAATATACGTCACATGATATCGTCATGGCGGAGGAGTCTGTGAGGAAGACCCCTTTAGCGTAAGTAATGATCTGGATAGATTCATGCTTGAGACCTCAGTGCTGTTTAGACCAGGGAAAATGTTGGATATTGGTTGTTTGTGTCATTTTTTGGAAGACGTTCATGTAGTCTTTAAGTCTTCTTCATATGTGGTGGAAAGAACATTAGGCTGAAAGAAGAGTGATATTTGGTAGTGGAGTTTTCATTGACATGCAGTTTGTTATTGTTTCACTGTAGATTTTTATATCTCTATCCTTTGCAATATCAGGATATTGTATTAGCTTCAGAATAAGTGCTTACTAGTGACATAATTTGAGTTATGTCATGTGTAGTCATGGTCAGTCAGGGGTATATTTTTTAGTTCTGTTAGATGATTAGATGCTAGATGATTACCTGAGGAAACAGGGTACTGTAACTATTGAACTTAATGTGAAAATTGGTCTGTTTGTTAGATTCAAAAAACCTATTGACAATTAATATGAATAAATATGGAACATTATTAAGAAAAAAAAACAACCTAATTAGAGTATCAAGTAAATTTCCAAAATGTCAGATTTGTTGGCAAAATGTTAAACAAGGTTGATAGATAAAAATGTTATTGTAAATGGAAATGGAAAAACATTAATTTGAGGAATTATTTAGTAAAAAATGTAACACAAGAAATTTATGGTAATTTGGGTAAAATGTTACAAATGTTACAAAAAATTTTACATTTTAATCTGAGGAATTATTGTGTTAAAATTTTAGAAATGTTCTAAAATATGAAATTAATAATCGGAGGGATTTGATTATTAGGATAAAATGTTACAAAATTACAAAATTGTAAAATTATTAATTTGAGGGATAATTGGGTTAAAATGTTACAAATTAAAAAAAATAATAATTAAAGAGACTATTGGGTAATATATTACAAATGTTACATTATTAATTAAATAATTAATTATTAATTAGAGGGATTATTTGGATTAATGTTGCATTTTCTGGTAACATTAAAATTGAGGGACTATATTAAATTTTTCATAAGATTGAGAATGCTGTTAGGTAAAAATGTTACATGGTGACTATTAAATTGAAAGCTTTCAAAATTTTTCACGTTCTCTTTCTCTGTCTCCTCTCCCGGCCCAGTTTGCACCACCAGTTTGCCAACTATAAGGAGCAGGTAAGGCGGACTGGACCTGAGCCCCCCCAACAGAGGCAGCAGGGCCAACACAAGGATGACGCCCCCACCTGTGGCATCTGCCACAAGACCAAGTTTGCTGATGGCTGCGGAAACCTGTGCTCCTACTGCCAGACTAAGTTCTGTGCCCGCTGCGGGGGAAGGGTCTCTCTGCGCTCCAATAACGTGAGTACCACCTACATCATATGAGCCACCAGAATGTTTTTCATGCTTCCTCGCCTGGCATCTGCACACATTTAAGCAGGGACAGGGAGAGAAGAGCGCTGGGTGGATGAGAGAAAGGTTAATTGGGCATTAGTCAGAGGAGATGACGCTGCGGTCACTGGGGGGTCGCCGCACACCCACGCTGGGATGCCCAAGTCGGCGCTGAGTCTCCACAGGGGCAGCCGTGCCACGCAAAGAGAAGCACCTGAAGTGGTGGCCCACCTCCTGGAGTGTGATATTTACCTTCGCTTCTATTGCTTCCACTGAGTCCAGAGTGCTAATTAGTGTTCAGTCATAGTGAGTGCAGTGTAGGGAGTCAACAGCTCACCGACAGAGGCAGTAGAGTAGGGAGTGAGGTCAGTGAGGTGGAGATAAGGGTAAATGTAATTAATAACACACTGATTTAGATACAGTAGACATTTTAAGTAAATGTTTATATACATGGTAATATTTATGTACATAAATAGCTACACAAAGAAGCCAGGACTTTTGTACTGTAAATATTGCCTACACCTGCCATTGGCAAGAGAAATAATGTCCATTTGTCCTATTTTATTTACATTTGCATTTGCATTTTACAAATGCTATTTTATAAATGAAACTATATATTGACACATTATTAGTTATCACTATTAGTAATTGTATAGTTTTTTTAGTAGCTGTTAGAACTGGGTATTTAATTTTACATGCTGATTTCCTATATTTTACATTTAAATTATCTTTGCCATCAAATAAATGCTCATTTAATCTTTAAGACCCTTATAATTTAAATACACTGTTAAATGAAACCTTTAACAAATGTCAGAATTACTAAATTCAGGTAAAGTTTTTGCTATTGAAAAGACCGGAAAAATATGCCCCAGTTATCCCAAAATAATTTTTAATTTTGCATTATAATGCTTACTTAGGTTTAGTTGGAACATTAAAATGTTTTTATTATTTTAAAGACATTAACATTCAAATATTTTTTCACGTTTTAATTTTTCATTCAGTTATACAGAATTAGCTTTTAATAGTTTAATAGTATCTGCTTTAAATAAAATTTAATTACCTTCACATTTTAATAAGTACATTTCCCGCAGAGATTATGATTTAATTCATGTCAGCTAGGATCTGATTGTTGTTTTTGTACTGAGGCGTAATTCCTGTCATAACTCCCAAAGCTTACATTTGGCACTTCGTGAGGTTTAATTGCGGTTTAGATGTGAGAAAGCTCAGATAGGGTCAGTGTTGAGTGTAGAAGGCTGTTCAGATGCTTTTTTCTGTGTCTGAGAAGGTAAGAGAAATCCCACATGTAATGCAATGGAGGTGAAGTCTCTGTTGGTAGAGGATGGGTGCTGCCCTGAGGTTAGTTTTTTCTGAAATGAGCGCATGTTGTTTCTCGGAGCCCTTTGGCGTGTGCTATTAATGAGAGTGGCAGTCTTGATAATGGAGTCGCTAGATGCCTGTAGGTTAAACATAGAGAGCTACACCTACTCAATCTGGTAGACTGGAAACAGTAGCTAAAAGCGATGAAATACACTTAATAGCTCCATTGCTACGAGTAGCCTGAGCTGGTCCAGAGTGAACAGACTTGCAAAAGTTCAATGAAACACTTCCAGAAATCACACATGCCCCATCCATTGTACATTGTGAAATTCGTACACTACATTTATTTTTAGCAGAATAAACAGTAACTCTTGTATAATGGTTTTATACCATAGCTATTAAGCAGCATAATTGTTTTTAACACTGATAATAATAAGAAAACTATGTTTCCTGCACTCTGATTCTTCGTTAAATGGCTGTCATAGATGTTTGATTGCTATTAAATGAAGCTTCCATATATATAAATAGACGGAAGAGGCCTTCAACCATATTGTGAACATTCTAAAAATTACCTCATGTTCACTCTGTATGATTTTTTATTTATGTAAAGGAATGCAAAATGGTTCAGTGATTACACCTGACTTTGGTGTGCAGGTGTTTTATAGTAATACAGTAGCACTTTAGTGTCTGTGTTTTTACTCTGGTGGCTCTGAAGCAGTAGGAACTACTAAGATCATGTCATGTTCTTGTTTTCAGTGACCCATGCGCTATCCTTGTTTTATCCTTATCCTTATCTTACAGTAAATATCAGTGCAACCTGCATCTCTCAGGTTTGCCCTGTGGGTGGCAACATACCTGCAAATTTGCACTACCGTGATCTGTCCTGAAATAATAGCAAGGAAAAAGTGAATAAATCCACGATATAGTATAAAACATTCCAAGACATGTTTGTTTTTCAACCGGAAAATGCTATTTGTATTTCAACACCTTTTGATGTTGCTAATGCCAGTTTAGAGCTGTTTTTGTGTTTGTTATTCCAGTATGCATCTGAATGTTTTTTTTTGTTTTCATATCTGATTGTCATTTCATACTTCTCTCTCTCCCTTGTTCTTCTCCCCCACCCACCATCCTGTTTCTCTCTGTGACGCTGGAGAAGAAAGAGGACAAAGTGGTTAGCATTTTCTATTCTCTTTTTGTCACTGTGCAGTGTGAATGCTGATCTGAAAGTGTTCTTTCCCTCACTCCCATCATTCACATATACAAGCTTTCAGTACATCCACTATGTTTTGAGTTTCACTGTGTTAATTCATTGCACTGTTGTGTTTGTCAGGTTTAGGTTTTTTAAGCTTCTTATGCCTTATTTTTTGTTTACAGTGTACGCTATACTGCATAACACCCAGATTTACAAAAAATTGATGTGTATACATTATTTCCCAGAATAATTATGTAGTTTGGGTGATGCATCCATACACACCCAAAATACAGATTGATGTCACTGCAAATACACACAGCTGATGAAAATCACCTTTGCCATCACAGGAATAAATTATAAACATTTAAAATATATATATATATATATCAAAAATGTCCAAAAATGTTTATAAATATATGATGTATATAAAAAAAGAAGAAAATTAATA
>JAUMHR010000063.1:11607186-11618277 GCA_032361145.1 Enteromius fasciolatus | reverse complement strand
TAACGTAATTAACGACACAAATTAATTACCGCCGTTAACGCGTTATTTTTGACAGCCCTAATATATATATATATATAGTACACTCTTAAAAATAAAGGTCCCATACTGTGTTTTTCTCTGTGATGAGACATTTTTATTTTCCAAAGAACTGGTTTAAAAGAACCATTGTTTTCTTTCCTTTCCTTACTCATTTTTCTTTTTGAGAGTGTATTTACTTCTAAAATATCTAAGATTTTATAGTTTTGGGTATTCTTTAGCCAGTCAACTAACACCAGTTTAGCCAGCTATTTCCCAGCTGGATGAAGGCTTAAATACTGGATTAAACCAGCTCAGACCTGCAGATCAGTTTAGGCGAGTATTTTCATGACAAACAAGAAGCATCATGACATTGTCGATCATTTGGTTTCTATTTTTGATGTCACATGAAAACAACATCCAGTTCTTTTTAATAATAAAACAACTGTCTGTAAGAATGTCTCTTGGTGATGGCGTGTTATTATTTGACCTCTAGAAAAAAGCCACCAGCAGCTTCTGATCAGAATGGCAAGCTAGGGCCAAGAGGTGAGAGGCGGCGAGGCCTATCCAAAATCCACTCCGAGGAGCGTGATACTGGAGAAAATCGGAGAGAAAGCCGCAGACTGATGAAAACTCGCTCTCAGGAGCATGACAGTCCTGAGACTAGGAGGACTGAGGCGGAGCAGAAACCACCCAGGGAACAGTGCAGGACTGACCCAAATGCTTCTCATCATCTGACCAAACTCCGGCCGGCGGAGCCTGATGGACGTATGCAACCTAAGCCGAGGGAGGCAGGGGAGATGGCGCAGGACAACAGAGGTGCACAGAGATGGGCAGATGGGCGGCAGGCCTTGCTGGAGGGGCAGCAGCAGGTCTACGCCCCAGAGAGGACCGTGGGGGGTACAGGTTTGCAAGGTGCGCCTGTTGTGCAGGGTCCTACTCCTAAAACAAACCACACCCCACAGCCGCCCGCTCCGGGGTTCAGGGTGGGCCCTGCCATGCCCGCAGGCCCACCTGAGCTCAGGGAGCCTCAGGAATGGGACAGAAAGTTGCAGCCAAGTCACCTGGACCCCGGTTTGGCTGGGCTGTTGCGCAATTCGAAACGACAAAAAGCTGAGAGCATGCTACGCAATGATTCTCTAAGCTCTGACCAATCTGAATCTTTACGACCGCCCCCGCCACGCCCCTACAAGAGCAAACGGGGAGGAAACAAGAGGCAGATGTCTGTCAGCAGCTCGGAGGAAGAGGGCGGTTCGACACCGGAATACACCAGCTGTGAAGATGTGGAGATTGAGAGCGTCAGTGAGAGAGGTGGGTCAGATAGATAACTGCTTTTGAATCACTTCTATATTTAATCACATGTTTGCATAAACACTAATAATTTAGAAATGGAAACCAACATCAATATGAATGTAATATTTAGTTTAATGAGTTCTTTTGGCAACACACTGATTAGAAAATGTTGCATAGCATCTTTTGAAATGCTGCAAGACTTTTCATTTGCTTTGTGTGCTGTTCATAACGGTCCTGTAGGTTTTAGACTTTTTAAATGAATCAATTATTATTATTTATTCATTTAGTTTTAAGTTTTAATTTTCAAACATATTTTTTAAAAGCGCAACGGTGCTGTAAGTCTATCAGTCCCAACAAGTTTTTTACTTTATGAAACATACTTAATTTGACATGTAATATATACACTGCTGTTTAAAAGTTTAGGATTAGAAATAATTGAAAATTGTACAGAAATAGTTTTGCAGATTTCTTTTAGGATACTTTGGTAAATAGAAATTTGAGAAGAACAGCACTGAATTGAAATAGAAATCTGATATAAATGTACAGTATTTACTGTCACTTGATCTAATCGATTTAATGCATCCTTTCTGAATAAATGTATTTATTTAAAAAAAAATCTCACTGGCTTCAAACTTTGAAACAGTAGTTAATAAAAAATAAAATAAAATAATGATAGATAGATAGATGGATGGATAGATAGGCTGAAAATCTAATTTACCTACTAATGACTTGCAAATCCAAGTATATAGAGTACTTTACAGTGTACCTACTGTGGATATTTATGATGATGGTATGCACAGAACTGTTCACTGGTTTTGACTGGATAAGGGCTGAGGTGTGAAGTAGAGGAGGTTATTCAAATTGCACTGTCTTCTGTTAGCCTGGCAAACTGACTGAACACAGACTGAAAAGGTCAGTGTATTAACACAAGCCAGGGGTGAAATGTAAACATTGTGAGTTGACTTGGAAAGACAGACTATAAGAAAAGGAATGAGAGACTAAAAATAGGAGAACAGGAGATTGAGAGGGAGGTTAAGCAGAACCCAAGCTTGCTCTTATCAGTGCAACAACATTTCATCAGATTTAGCAGAACAACAGGTAAGAAAATCGACTCTTTCTTCTAAAGAATAGGAACTGAATAATTCAAGTTGAAGCCTCTTGCTTTTGTAATTTAAAGTTAATATGCAGTACTATTAATAATATTATAATTTAAACTTTAAACTCAAAATTGTGTTTTTCAATTGGGTAGATAATCTTGAGCAGAGATTGATATTTATTAGATTTGATTTCTTTGTTTTTGCCTTGGAAAGTTAGAATTATTACAAGTAAAATAATACAATTGTGTAACAATACATACTGCATGTTGCAATGTGAACCTAGGTACTAATGAAATATTTATTTGCTAAGCACTATAATTTGGAGGTCAGGTGAATGAGAAGTACACGGCTTAGATAAAAGCCCACACAGGGGACCAATCTACCATGCAACAAGCAATATATTAAACATGTATACCCTTAGACAGCAAATACTTCATGCAGACCTCTTCTTCTTAATATTACTTGATGGCATTTGATTATGATTTATACATGTTTCATTTGTAAGTTGTTAATTGTTTTGGGCAAGAAATGTTTTTTCTGGGGTGTTTAAACTTTCAGGAGTGATAGTTGAATTTTGTTGCTTTCCAGAGTTTACATTTTTTTATTCAGAGTAACTTTTTATAGGACAACCCTGCTCAGAACTGGGTTAGACAGTTTTTTCCTTTAAAAAAAGTAACTTATGAATTCCCTGACATACTTGTAAGTAAGCTATCCAGGTCTCAAGGTTTCTTTATTACCCTTTATTCTTTAGTTTTTTGTAATCAGATGGTTCACTAGCTAAAGCTATCTAAAATTAATACTTTCTACTCTAAAAGTTGTATTGGATGAGTAATGTTGTAAAACAACCAGTATTTGTTTCTATCTATATTAATATATATGAATGTGTATGAATGCTTGAGTTGCCTACTGTAGATGTTTTTAGGGATTTTGTGTCAGAAGAGCCCATCCTTTCAACTATGTATATTTCTTTCTTTTTTTTGTTGTTGTTATTTTCAGTTTCATCATTCACATGGTTTATAAATGTATCAGCAATAATAAAAGTTATGCTTCTCAGCCACCATGACAATGATGACAATTTGCAATTTGAGCACTCTTTACCCTCTATGTTCGTCATGCTCAAGACACCCCAGGTGCTCAAAAAATCCGGAAAACAGCCCAGAAACCAGTATGTACAAGGCACTCATCCATATAACATGCCAGCAGTAAATATATGGCTAATGTCACGGAAAGCGCTGAGACTGTCCCTTTGTGCCCGTGTGTTTGTGTGTGTCTGTGTGTGGGAGTGTGTATTCAACTTTGGTGTCAGCATTTGCTTTCACTGTCTGGGGAATAAATGTAGCTCTTAAACATATATTCACAAACACTCTTGCTCCCTCTTGCACTGCAGGTGGGTCAAAGCAGAACATATTTTAACATTATATCTTGGCTGCAGGTGCCCTTTTGGGGCTCAGATATTCATTAAGCAGCAACAGAGCGGGTTTAGAGATGGACTCTGGCTAGTGTAATGTGGCAGCTCACGTTTTCATCATACGTACAGTGTAATGAATTTTTGTGTGTGTGTGTGTGTGTTTTAGGGGACTGGGAGTGCTGTCCACTGGACCCCACTGCGTGGCATGTAAGTGTTTTAATCATTTAAAGTCAACATACATTAATGTTTTCTGACCATTTTATTTCCACAGGGATCTTTTTTTAGGGCAGGACTTAAATTAACTTGTAAATTAACTTGATGTGTTTATCGCATGCAGTATGCTACTGTAGCTCACATTGCCAAGGTCATAGGTTAGATTCCCAGAAATGCATAAAGTTATAAAATGCATAGCTTTAATGCAAATATACCTTTTAATGTTACATACACCAGTTTTGAGCAATAACAAATGTAATTTTTGTTAAATAAATAGCTATTTAGCCATTGGTTAACGTTGGGCCTGTGTGGTCTTAAGTTGAAAATTTTAATAAACCTTTCGAGGTATATTTTCTTTGTATTGTTTACAAGATGAACTGGAGGACGAAAAAAAAAGTATAGTAAATTTAGGTTTTTTTTGTTAACTTTAAAGTGCCTGAGAACACTGGTAAGTTGTGTGCAGTATAATTGAGATAATGTTATATGTTTTTTTATTAATTTTTTTTATATATATAAAACTTTTAGTTTTAGTAATTTTTTAGATATAATCTCTTTTCCATTTTTTTTTAGTTTTGTATGTTATTTAAGTACATGAATTGTACCTAAATTAACAGATTTTAGTTTCTGTTAGCTGTAATAACCCTAGTTTTTACCATGAGTGTGAAGGTGAGGTAAGGGTTAGATGTAATGGAATGGTCCTTTCTCTGATGGGATTAATCTCTGCCTTGTTTTCTTTAGCATCCAGTTACATGGCAGCCCTCCAAGGAAGGTGATCATTTAATTGGCCGAATCACTTTGAGCAAGCGATCAGCCATGCCAAAAGAGGCTGGGGCTCTGCTAGGGCTAAAGGTGAGGAAACAATGTATGATATGAAGACTACACAATGTCAAGGACCATGTATTAAAAAAAACACACAAACATACACACAATGTACTGCCATTTATGAATTCTCTGTAGACTTTAGCCATCTTTAAATGATTTGTATGGGTACAGGTGGTCGGGGGGAAGATTACAGAAACTGGGAGACTTGGGGCCTTCATCACCAAAGTCAAGAAAGGTAGTTTAGCTGATGTGGTGGGTCATCTACGGGCCGGTGAGTCCAAAACTTCTCTCGGTTTCTTTCATTTTTAAATAAATAGGAATGTTAAATGATTAAACAGTGTAGTCAAGTAATTTACCTTATACACTGCAAATTAATCTCGTATGGATGCATATATTAGTGGTTCTCAAACAGGACCAGTGCTCACAAGCAAACATCTAACGTGGCCTCAAAATGACTTCAGATGATTTACAATAAGATAAAACAAGCAAAACAAGTTAAAATGACTAAAAACAATAAGATTTTATAAATCACCCATAACATTACTTTGTTTTCTTTGACAGTCTTGGAAAACCTGAATATATGAGAATAAGGATATTTGTAAAACTCCTTATTCTGAAATGACAAAAGTCATGTGAAGTCATTGTTTAAAAAGAGTGGAAACCCTGATATATATTTCTCATATAGAAAGTTACTATATGAAATTGTCATGTGCTGATTAACATCCAGCTGCAGCTGATCGCAGCACGATAAACAAGCAGCGGATGTAGCGCTTATTAGTTTTACGCTGAGGAGCCGAGCCGGTGATACGGGCACCGGTGGTACAGATCCATGGCGACGTGACATGATGTCTCCGTTCCCTTCTTCAAGGAACCAAGACGTTCCCTTTCAGTAATAATTCAGTTCCCTACCAAAACACCATGGAAGCTGCCCCTTCGTCATGTGGGAGTGTCACAAGCCCCCAGTGTTTGGCCTCTAGGCCGGGACTCATCACAGGATACCAGTACTGTACAAGCACTACCCATCAGTAACTGGAGCACTCAGACGTCTCAGAAGACCAGGTTGTGACCAGGTTGTGCTTAACAACAGACCTGCCGTCTACAGGGTCGTGGTTTGCAGTGATGGCAGCCACGTAGACTTTGAGGGTGGAGGGAGACAGCCTTCTCTCCAACCCTTGCTTGCTAGAACAGGAGCACGACTCTGATCGGGCACCTCCGGGATTTTCTTGTTGAGAAGAACACCACTTGACAAACAGGTTCCATTTCAAAGTGTAGGCAACTCTTATAGAAGGCACTCTCACAGAGTGAGTGTGATACGAAACCATTATTATTGGCTTGTCTACAATGCCTTGTCCCCCTGGGTAACCCAGAGATGGAAGAAACTGCTCTTTTGTCGAGATTTTGGAGGGGTAAAACAAAACAAAGATTCTCTGCCCGGGGGAGGGAGTGGTGCTTTCACCATCTCCTGAAGAACAGCTCCTTCCATCCCTGGGTTGGCCATACTAGGGGCGCTTGCATCTCCGCTTGACACCAAGATTGGCAGGGACCTGGGCGGGCTGGGCGGGTGGAGTCAGCAGCTGAGCGCCGAGGCAGAATGTGACGGATGGCCTCAGTTTGCTTCTGGGCGGTGGAGAACTGCTGGGCAAAGGTCTCGACTGCATCGCCGAAGAGGCCGGTCCAGGACACGGGTGCATGTCTTGTCCAACTCACGCATGTCTGCCAGACACAGCCACAGATGGCACTCTTGGACCATCATAGAGGACATCGCACAACCCAAATACCGCGCCGTAACCTTCGTCGCAAGTAGCGCAAGGTACGGAGTATGGAGTTCTGTGAGAACTTCCAGGTCGTGGCCACTTTCGTGCGGGCTCTCAGTGCTGTAGCCTGATGCACCTACAACAACGCCATAGTGTATACAGATGACGTTTATAGGCATTGCAAATACCTACAGGCTCAGGAGGGTAGCAACGGGTTACCCTGCCAGGTAGTAGCGGCCTGCAGACACAGTTGCATCGCTACAGACTGCTCCACCTGGGGAACTCCCGTATACCCCTTAGCTGTGCCATCGTCAAGGGTGGTGAAAGAGATCGAGTCACTGAATTGCTTCCTGGCAGTAAAAGGTGCCATCCACGATGGAGTGAGCTCATCATGCACCTCCGGGAAGAAGGGTTGGGGTCCTGTGCACCAGCACGAGCTACCCCCAGGGTACCAATCATCCAGCCTTGGGGGTTGAGTGAAGGATTCACAACCCCCTTGGCGGACCGGGCAAGTATAGCCACCAGCTCTGGATCGGTGTCGGGCACGGACTCTCCTTCTGAAGCAGCGATTAACATCTGTTCATCGTGGGGAACACCAAAGGTGACATCCGGTACCATTTTTGGTGGTCTGGATTGCCCCAGGTAACAATCATCCAGCCTTGAGGGTTCAGGACGCGGTGGAGGATTCCACTCAATCCCAAACCCCTTGGCAGCCCGGGCAAGCATAGCCACCAGCTCTGGATCGGTGTCTGGCATGGACTCTCCTTCTGATGCAGCAATCAACATCTGTTCGTCGAGGGGAGCACCAAAGGTGACATCCGGTACCGTTTTTGGTGGTCTGGATTGCCCCTTTGGCAGCTCCACTGGTAGCGGAGTGCGGGCGACAGGAGGAGCCCTTTGAGGAAAGTTTTCCTGACTATCACTATAAGACCAGGCTGCCCACTACTGGTACTGACTCATTCACAAAGGCTGCCTCAGCATGCTTAATGCCCAGGCATGTGAGGCAGCGATCATGACCATCGCCCGGCGCCAGGTAACGGCCGCATCCAAGAACGCATGGGTGGAACGACATCTTTAAAAAGACAAACCACCCGTGAGCTTGCTGTTTTAGGCTTTGCTTTTTTAGATAGCTGAAGCGCACAGGGGAGATGGCCGCCTGCACACAACAGTGGGGTAGTGCAAACTGTTGTTGCAATCCACTCGACTGGAACCACTGCCGCTGCAACGCCGTAATACCAGCCAGAAACATGTCTTCTTTCTGCAGAAAGGTTGTGGAGCTGAAAACTTCATGTGAAGCTCGGCTCCGAACCGGAAAGCTAATGAGTGCTACATCCGCTGCTTGTTTATACTTGCGCTGCGATCAGCTGCAGCTGGATGTTAATCAGTGCATGCCAATTTCATTGGCGTGTTTTCATACACGCAAAGTAGGTCGGTCATCTCAAAGTGAGATTTCTATTCATCGTCATTAACGGAGTGACTGACTGAAAGGGAACAGTATTTACAAAATAAAGGCCCCAAATGAAGGTGTTTTATTTTTGTGACAAATGAATATACACAGACCACAAAATGATATTTCTGTTATAAGAATTTATTAGTGGTTGTCCTCAGATGTGTTCTGGAATGTAAAGTGACAGCACACATTTTTGCTGTTTGTAGGTGATGAGGTGCTTCAGTGGAATGGCAAATCATTACCTGGATTAACCAAGAAAGAAGTTTACAATATCATCTTGAATTCCCAAACAGAACCACAAGTTGAGTTAATAGTATCAAGGCCAATAGGGTAAGTCTTCCTTCACACACCTTACTGGATATCTGACTCTCGGTTAACATTAACTAAAGACTAAGCTGCCAAACCAATTTTATAAGGGTCATTAAATGCATTTTGTAAATCATTTTATGTTTCCTGGGGTGCACTTTTAATCTTAGTCTGTGTTTGTCTACAAAAATGCTTATAATTAGTTATTTCTGTTTTTATATTCTGTTTCTTGACGCTAGTTTATAAAGTTAGCAAAGATTTTGGCATCAAAAAGGTCTTTCTAAGTCAAACAGAAGCATCACTGATGTATAGTTATATTTATTATGACAGACATGAGCTGTTCATAAAACACCTCAGATTACTGTACAATGATGACACGTATAGAGGTGAAATGTGACATCACGATTCTCCTGATTTCAAATCAATTCCTGGTGTTTGAGAAAGGTAAACAAAAAAAAAATCATACTTTGAGGGGAGGACAAAAAGATTTATTGTAGATAAACATCTTATCTGTAAGTATCAAGAATATTTTGATTCTCCATTTTATTCTAGCTGGACCAGTTATTAAGCAAGTGTCTACAGGCAGTTGAATAGTTGTGCAATAGATGTTGAACTTTATATTGTGTTTAGTTTTCACTGTAAGCCATTATACTCTCCTTTGCTCTGTCCTCCCACCTCTTTAAAAAGATGTATTCATCGATTTCTCTCCAAACACAAAGGGTGTGTAAATCTTAGCTGCAAGTTAAACACATTTACACATATTTATTTTTGACCATTTTATAATTTAAATCCAAACAAAATGTCAAAAACATACTTGTGCTATATTGCTTCAAAACAAATGACTATATATATTTATGATATTTTGTTGTATAATACAAAATATTTGTACATTAAATGTGGCTAAAATTCTCAAATACACTAACATTCAAATGTTCGAGAAAGTTTTTGTAAAAAGAATACATAAAGTACTGTGAAAGTCTTAGGCCACTAGGATTTTCACCAACAAAAAATGGTTTTAAGTCAGTTATTTCTATCTTTTGTGGTAGCGAAATATCCGTTTACATTTCCAAACATTATTTTTTGTCATTAATTGTAATAATGGGTGGAGCACTGGCTGTTATCAGACTCCTTGTGCAGACATTAATCTCACTGCATTATTATAATTAATGACAAAAATAATGTTTGGAGATGTAAACTGATCTTTCCAACTGACGCGCTACCACAAAAGTTAGAAATAACCCACTTAAAACCATTTTTTGTTGCTGAAAATACTCGTGGCCTCGGACTTTTGCACAGTACTGAATGTACAGGACAGAGTGGGCCATTTATATGGATAAACCTTAATAAAACAGGAATGGTTGGTGATATTAACTTCCTGTTTGTGGCACATTAGTATATATTAGATGAAGTGAGGGGGGAAACTTTTCAAGATGGATGGTGACCATGGTGGCCATTTTTATTAAGGTGTATCTATATACATGGCCCACCCTGATGTATCCAAATACAGTAAATGGCCCACCCTGTGTGTGTGTATATATATATATATACACATGTGTAATCGTATCGAACCGTTCGGTACGAGGCTTTCGGTTCGGTACGCATACGAACCAAACAATTCAGGGGGGAAAAAAAAGAATAAACTGTGTAAAATATAATGTTTTCAATGCTACGCTCAACAAGGCAATGCAAACAACGGGACAGGGAACCCGCTGTCTGCTCCTCCCACCCCCAAACAGATGAGAACTAGAAACACACACATTACAAACGATCCCTGCGGCATTCAGGTAACGTTAGGCATTTCCCTTTGCCATTTCAACCCAGCATCCAGCTGTTTAACCAGAGCTGCATCTTTTTGCTCTAACAAACTAAAATAATGTTTGTATTGGCGTTAACGATACTTTAGCATTAAATGTAACATAAGGGTCTGTTCACGAAGCGTCTAAAAACGAGCGGAAAATGCAAGGCGCGTCCAGCTCAGGGTCATACAATCAACGTCAGGACCGGCAAACAACGTTGTAAGAGGCAGAGGCAGAAGAGTAAATGATAAATAAGAGCAAAGGGTCGAAATACCAGGGTAAACAGAGTCCGTGGGGCAAGGCTAAGGCAGTAATCCAGGAACGGGTAGAAGTCAGCAACAGGTAATCCAAACAGCAAGAAACACGGAGAATGAAACACGGGGAAAAACACAGGGTTGATGGAAAACACTGACACCATAACAGAAACACAATGATCCGTGACAAGACAAACAAACAGACTGGTATTTATAAAGGTGGGACTGATTGAATGATGAACAAACTAGTAACAGCTGTGGGGAGAGGTGCATACTGGGAAATGGAGTCCAGATATGAAAACAGACACAAAACAGAGAGTACATAAAAAGCTGGAGTATCACACACATCTTTAGTTGATAGCTCCAGCTGGGCGTGACAAAACCCCTGAAGATATGTGAAGTAAAGCTCCATTGTTGTTCAAAGTAAAAGAAAAGGGGGAAAAAAACAAGGTCATATTATGTTAGTTTTAATAAATAAAAATGTAAAAAAAAAATCAAAGAAATTCTCTTTTTTGTTGTATTTTTGCTGTATGGAATACATACCGAACCGTGACACTACTGTATCGTATCGAACCGAACCGTGATTTTTGTGTACCGTTACACCCCTAATATATATATACACTATATTACCAAAAGTTTTCGCTCACCCATTCAAATGATCAGAATCAGGTGTGCTAATCACT
>JAUMHR010000063.1:11555141-11573682 GCA_032361145.1 Enteromius fasciolatus | reverse complement strand
CCGCCCCCCCCCCCCCCCATTTTATTTATTATTTAAATATTATTTAGTTTTATGTCTTAAAAATATTTTAATGACCCTTATGTCATTCCAAACCGGTATAACTTTTCTTTTTCTTTTTTGGAGATCACAAGAGATTTCAGTAATCAAGGAAAAAAGAAAGGTTTATGCAGGTTTAGAACAGTGTTATGTTTATCACATTTATCATATTTTTTATATATATTACATTTGTTATTGATTATATTTTATTACATTTTATATGTTATAAATATATCTTTAGGGTTTTATATATATATATATATATATACTTCTATGTAGCTTTTAGTAGTACTTTTAGTACCTAGGCTTTAACTTAATTAAATTAATGCAATATTTTATAAGGGTTTTTCATTAAATATTTAAATCTTACTCAATTTAAGTTAATTTTTTTTTATTAATCTTTAGTTTGAACAAACTGATTTGGAGTGATGGTAAGTACATGTTGACAAAATGTACATTTTTGGTGGACTTACATTTAATATATCTCTCTGAGATATACTCAAGAAAAAAGTTTATTTATTAAATAATTCTTAAACATAGTAATTGTGAAATATAACTAAAATATGTTAAGAATAGAATTGTTTTACAGTAAAGTTGCGGTACTGTGCTTGTTATTATTATTCTTGCAATAGTCTCTATACTGAATGTCTGTACCATGAAGTCTCTCCCTCGTTATAAAGAATTATCGATTTGACAGTGAAGGATATAAATGCATAGGAAAGCACTGTACAGGTGCCTTTCTCATCAACTGATAGAGAAACCATACTTGAAGCAAAGAAAGACAAAGTTTGCACTTTACAAATCCCTTTGAAATGACAGTGTATTACAGTGTACACTGCATTAAAGCACATCAGAATGATTGACTCTTGCGTATGTGTTCATACGCGGGAGTGCATGTGTTTGTGCTTCTGTATGTATAGGTAGCAGCAGGGTGTGTGTTTTCTCAGCTCCTGTGTCAGTTTGAAGCAGCCCGGGGTTTAGGAGGAGCGTGTGATCATGTCCAGGCGTCCAGACCCTTGTATGAGGATGGATGGGACAGCTCTGTAGAAGCCAGACACGAGACTACAGAGATTCCATTACGTAGTGCATGTGTCTCTCAGCACAACAACACAAGAGCCGACAGCCTCTGCAGGCTCAAACAAACCTGAGCCTCCTCGCTCCAGTGTTTACACACAGAGACATCAGACTCTCTGCACTATATCTCAACTTCAGACCGTGGCCAAAACACTAGCTTTGCACCTGCATACACTCTGACATTATATAGAGCAATTCAACAACTCCAGCTCTTCTGAAAGCAGTCAAATAGACCTTTTTTTGCTTTGCTTTTGAAGTAGATAATGTGCTGTCTTTGTACTTGGAGACTGAATAATGATTAAATGTTATTGCTGGACAGTTTTGAATTTGCAGGTTGTGTTGCTTAGCAGGCTAAGCTGAAGGAATGAATCATTCTGTTCTGATACTGCTACTGAATCACCATGTAGGTACAGTAAGTTAAAAGGCTCAGATAATGCAAATTTAGATGCAGTCTATATATAAATATAGCATAGATGCAAAAGAATGTCCTGAAAAAAAAAGCATTTTTATGATGCATTTGAATCAGATTCACAAATGGTATGGCTGGTTTACTCAGGATGTGGCTTTGTGACAGTGTACCCCTGTTTGCACAGTTAGTAATTTCAAAGCGAGTGCAGGTTTTGTAATATGTTGTTGTTCTTTGTGGTTTATTGGGTGTCTAAGAGGCCTCGTTTGGGGTTTATTTTAAAGCTGAAGAGGAATAATAACACGCTGCTCTGGATTTGAAGCGATTACTTAATTAAATGTAAATATAGAAAGTCACTTATATGTATAGAAACTCAATTACATGCATGCATGTATGTGCAAGTGTGGCGGGAAGTGTGTGTCTTTGTGTTTGTGTATTTCAGGGCCTAACGCTCAACTAATGGATGGAAAATATCTCCACACACTCGGTGCACTTAAAAAAAGACGTTCAGTAGTTCCAGAGATGGACTCTTTTTCCACTTGCTTTCCTTGGCTTCTGTCACTGCTCTGAAGACAGTTATGCTTTAAATCTGCTGTAAGTGTGAGATGTTTTAACTGAAGTTAATATCGAAAGGATTACAGATGTGTGAATTATTCCTTTCAATTCAGTTTAGTTAATCTATACAGTTACAACTCTATGCGATAATAACACAAAGATTATTGTTGCTAACTGAATTTAATATAACCTTGGAAAATAGCTTTCAGAAGATTTCTATTTCAAATAAGTGCTGGTCTGAAAGAAAGTATCACGTTGTCCACAGAAATAAGAAGCTGCACAAATGTTTTACAACTGATAATAAGAAATATTTTGTGAGCATGTGTAGCAAATTAGCATTTTATTCATTTATTTATTTTCATATACAGCCTGCTGCAGTTTTCTCTTTTGTGTTTATGTAATTCAGAAAGGTAAATCCTAATAGTTCTGGATGTAGATACATTAATAAAGACTTTAAAAACTTAATGGTTAAAGCAATTATAGAGACAGATGTTGTTAAAACAGAAATGTAATATGTAATTGGTCAAAACATGTTCAGGCAGAACTTTTGAGTTTATATCAGAGATTTTGTGCGATAGATGTAACACACAATCCAGTGGATATGTGTTTTCTGGTTCTAGTTTTGAATAGATCCAGGAAGTGCTGCTTTTTGGTAGTTACAATCTTTTGCTGCATGTCAAAAGCACATTTATAGCATGTTACTTTGTCAGCAGCACAGACTGCAGTAAGCAGTAATATTAGACATTTTTTATAAATAAAACTGAACTTTTAAACCATGGTACAGCAGAATGGAATAAAAACTATACTGTAAGTAAATGTGAAACGGGAGCAGAGTGTAAGCGAGGGAATGAGGACGAGAGCAGGAGAAGGTGTGCTCTCAGCAGTTTGCTCCATAGCCCTCAGGTGGATGCCTCTGTCTCACCAGCTTGTTATTTATAGACCTTTACATGAATTAAAAATCACAAATGCTGAGGTCCTTTTAAGCCTGTATCTGTAGAGACCTGGTATTTCATCTAATGATGCCCTAGTGTAGCTAATGACAGGCCTCTCTGAAGAATTCATACTTGGCTCTGCAGCATACAGTGTTCAGCAGGCTGCCATGGCCATTACAGCAGATTGGCTTCCTAGCCGCCTGCTGAAAAACCTGAATCAGGAAAAGCATAGCATGCG
Source organism: Enteromius fasciolatus (assembly GCA_032361145.1). Taxonomy (NCBI): domain Eukaryota; kingdom Metazoa; phylum Chordata; class Actinopteri; order Cypriniformes; family Cyprinidae; genus Enteromius; species Enteromius fasciolatus. Next base: position 11,570,441 of record JAUMHR010000063.1, on the reverse strand, counting down.
TGGCCCCTGGGAGCCTCTCGATAATGTCTTCAGGCAAGACCAACTTTCTGAAAACAGCAAGACCAATGCTCAAGAGGCTTAGCCATGTACATGAAAGCCACTTCCTGCAGCAGACTTAGCTGCACATTGTTATTGTGGTGCTAAAAAAGCATTACAGCTGAAGGAATAGCTCATCCAAAAATGAATGACATCCAAGATGAGTCATTTTCTTCATTAACCATAACCTATTCTAGGTTAACCCAGCCATGAATACATTTAACTAGCTACATAAGCACTTGTCATAGTGTTGTCACATTCTGAGTGAGTGTGGCTGTTTACTTCATTTTCTAAAAACTGCTGATTGCATTAAATTAAAGCTAATTTGTTTCACTTGTCAGTATGTAGATATGAACTTTTCTTCATTCCTCTGCTCTCCTCTAAGCTCCTATTGAATTTAGTATTATTATTGCTGTTGTTTTTTTTTATTACCCAGACACATTTATGTTAAAATTGTTTGTTTGCTCGTCCATGACAAATTGTTTATGCTGAAATCATTAAATTAAATGCTTTTATTGTTTTTTTAATTTCCTCTGGATTCCTTGCCACGTCACCATATTCCTCTCTCAGCACTATGTGTGCAGTCAGCATATTGCAGTAGCTTTGATTTATGTTTTTTTTTTCTTCACTATTGTTCTCTACAAAGGAATGCAGTGATATTAGTTTTATCACATAACAAACTTAAAGTCCCACAGATATTAATGTGGAAGAACATTACACTTCGTCTGTGTTCTGTAATTTTGAGGAATTCAGAGGAAATCGTCCACAATTGATGATCTGTCTCAGGTGTTTTGTTAATTGAGTCTCATCTGGTTTTTGTAATTAAAGTCTATTGTGACTGCACATTTTTCAAGTATGCAAAAAAAGAAAGAAGCTTTCTGTCAGAATGCAATGCACAGTAGCTTTTAAATGACTGTCAGTGGAGAAAGATGCTATGTGTTCCCAGATGGTTTTACAGCATCTACCAACAGGGACTAAATGGACCATATTAACTAGCTAAACCTTGACCTTTTGCCCCAAATAAATGGTAGTGGGTGGCAGTGTGACCGCATTCTGAATCCCACATCTTTGACCTCTTCTGACAGCCCTCAATTAATGAGAAATCAGATTCAGAAGTGTGCATAAATTTTATATTAGATTTGCATAACAAGCTTGAGGATCAGAAGGGTATATTCGAAAAGTTTGGGGCCTTTAAAAAAATAAAAAAAAACATTTGTAATGTTACCAAGTACTTATATTTTAAAATAAATGTTCTTTTCAATTTTCTGTTCATCAAAAAATCCTGAAAAAATGTTGTCACAAAATATTAAGCAAGCACAACTGTTTTCATCATTGACAGTCATACAATGTTTCTTGAGAAAAATAGTACATTATAAAGTTCCATATAAATTATATATTATTATTATTATATTTTTTTTCTTTCTTGTTCATGAATGCCTTGATATGGTGCTCAGCTAGATGTGGCAATATTAAACATACATTCTTACCTTATTTTTTTTTGTTTTTGTTGAGAGAATTCATTCTGGGCATTAGTGTAAACATTACAGGAATTTGTGTTGTACTGAACCAAATTGCTAGTAATTGCCGCAACATGAGTAATATAGATCTGAATCAAGGTTTAATCAACTAGAATAATGTTTTCCCTCTGATAAGACTGCAAGTGTTTTAAGTGTTAAGCTTCAAAGGCAACTCGCTCAAGCAAAAAATGTGTTTGATCAAGGCACTGTGATCTCTCCACCACTTTACGGCAAAAATCTGTGGATCAACACAACGACAAACACACACACTCGCACATACTTATGTCCACCTTCTTCTACTAACTTTAGAGTCCCATGTGTTTGTATCCTCAGCAGTGCAGCACACTGTTATACTTCCTGCTATCAAATGGCTGCGTTCACTCTGAGGTTCATTTGCCAGCTGTTCTTATCTAACTGAGATGGAATGACTGGAAAATGGGGAAAGATTTATTTCCCCTGACATCTTTAATTCTGATTTGCTTTTAAAAGCCATGACAAGTGGATGTCGTTTTTTCCATTCCTTTCTCTCTCACTGAGGCCCTCTGATTGCTAGGTTCTTTACATTTTCCTATTCTCATCTGACCTGATGCCAGAGATGTAAGATGTATTCAGGACTTCAGAACCTGTGATTGTATTACGGGAATTGGTAAGATGAACAATATTACAGGCTTGTGCGCCATTGTGCGCTCGTGCGAGAATTTGAACCGGCATGCAGTGAATGAATGTACAATTAAAATGCAATGAAACTCCATTCATAATGCTAACTGCTATATGTATTAATGGTCAGTTTAAATTAAATGATCATGAATTCTCCTTTTGATTTATGTGCACACACACATACACTGTAATAAAGTCCAAGTGACTTGTCCCCTGTGGCTATGTATGTTTTTGTTTGCCAATCAGTCCGGTTCATTTATCTTGCAGCCTATCACATTTTCTCTTTCTCTCTGTCAGCTGGAATTCAGAATGTATCGTTTCCTGCAATGAAACTAAAAGATCAGCTGCATTCATCACACATCTCAGACCTAGGAAAAACTATAAAAAGCCTCCTATTAGTCAGGCTGCCTACATTTCCAGGTTTAGTTGTAGAGTCAGAGCTCATTTCAGACTGAACGTTCAATTGAATTTTCACGCACATAGACCTCTCTAGTCTAGGGTAATTAGTGTGTGTCATCTTCAGTGTAGATTTTCATTAACCTCTAATGGAATTTCCTACATTTTTATTACATTTATATATTCTATATATGTAGAACTAATCAGTGTTGACTGCATCTAATTAGTGAGCAAGTCAAGTGTCACAATTACTTTCACACACATTGAACAACAAACCTAACCAGTGCTGTCATTTTAATTTACACGCTATCTATTAGACAGATAGATAGATAGATCTTGTTCTCAGTTGTTTTCAGTTTTTCACTGCTTCTGTGCAGGATAAAGATAGAGTTTCCTCTTCTCCAGGTGATGGATGGCCCTGCTGCTATTTTGGGGGCTGATGGGGGATTGCCTCTGTGGAGATCAGCATATAAAAGATCTAGTCAGCATTGGTCTGACACTGTTTTACTGTTCCGCCAATAAAGCTCACAGAAATATGGAGGGACATTACCCTTACGCCACACACCAGAAACAGACCTGCTATATATTCTTCATCTAATCGTGCCTACACTTTAATCCTATCCTCTCAAATAATGTACGGACAAGACTGAACTTGAGTCAGCATCCTGTGACTGTGCTCGAATTGTGCTACAATTAACCAGTTCACTTTTTAAAATCAGAATGGACATGTGTTTGCTTTAATGGGGTAATTTCTCAGTATAAATGTTTTAATATATTTGATTTAGTTTGTAATATTAATTAATATATAATTTTATTTTATGTATAGTATAAAATAAGATATACTATCTAGTGAGCAGTGAACACTGCGTAGGGGTCCTATGAATCGAAATGCTGCTTCTCGTGTCTCGCTCTGCTAATTGCATTATTCTGGGTTCATTGATATTGATACTAATGTGGGCCCTGTTATAAATAAGCTCCATTAAATTAATTCCTTGCTCCTGAATGAGCTCCAGGTTCATTGTGTTTTACAGAAGTAACAGATGTTGATGAGAAACTCAAGCATTCAGAACGATGGAAAAAGCCACAGTTGCTCTAATGACTGAACCCGAGGAGTCACTGTTATTACTTGTAATTTCAAATCAGCCCACACACTGTTTAATTGTGAGCTGCTTTTTACATAAGGTGCTGGAAGTGCTGCGCTTTTGTATTGTAATCTAGCAAGACTTTTAGCTTGTTTGATGCATAGTGAATATTGCAGTGTATGAGTAAAAATAATATTTGGACACTCTCTAACAGTATGATGATGTTACATATGCGTAAATTACATTTAAATTGTTATTTTAATCAGATTTCCAACCTAATGTTATATTTTAAAACACCAAAAAGGATTCTGAATAAATCATAGTTTAAATGTTTTGGGATTTTGAGCAGCCAGGTGTGTCTGTGCTCAGGTGCATGTGTGAAGATCTTAGCGTTTTCCTTTAGGACACTGAAGTCCCAGATAGAATAGGACGCTATATGGTCCGGTCTAACCAGAGATATAACCCTATTAATCCTGCAGCAACAGAGCTGCGGTATAGTAATGTTAGTCCTGAGAGAAGCCACTTTATCTCCCTCTCTATTTCCATGCCCAGCAGGTAGATTATGCCATACTTCGGTGAACTACTCATTTAGCAGTGAATGTCTCATTTCCCTTTCCTCTTTCTCTCTCAATGTTTCTCTCTCCTTCCTAACCCATTGAGGCTTATGTTATTCCATTTACACCACCTGCTATATATTCCTCTCTTGTGCCAAACCTTGTTTCTGACAATTTTCAGTAGTTTACTCGCCACTTCCACGAGAATGCGTTCTTTCCCTTGTTTCATATTTCTACAGATTTTTTTCCCCCTGCCTAAGGGCATCTCTTCTTTTCTAGTCTTCTCTGTAAACAAACATTGCATAACATTATCCATTATCTCACCCGGTCTATAAAGCAAGACCGGCGTGTTGCATAACCGGTTCCTTATTCAGTATGTGCTATTTGGTACCTCTCACGCTGATGACCAAACCCACAGCTGTTGCAAAAAACCCACCTGCTCTACTGCTCTTGTATCTCATATGAGGTATTTTTCTTTTCCAAAAATGCAATTGGCTTTGGTGGGATATATATTGAAGTGGAATGTAATTTATGGTTTCAGTCAAATACTATTTAAAAAGTAAAATCATATTAACATGTTTTATCATTTATCATTATAGAAATAGATAGTTGTTGACAATAATGGTTTAGAGCTATTAAAGGTTTTATAGCCCAGATAATTAAACTGATGAAAGACAGTTATTTACAAAAAAATCAACTTGCGCCTTATGAGTATAATTGAAAGCAGACAATTTTAACACATTTTCTGTGTTTTTGTGGAAGTGATTGCTGTGTTACTCACTGAGTACTTTATATATGTGCATGTGTGAGAGCGTTAGGGTGGTGGGGGGTGATGGTTGCAGTATTGATCAGTGCATGTTTGTTGGGCAGGGTAAACGGCTGTGATAGATGGCCGTGTTAAGGAGGTGTGCTATTCCCTGTGGCTCCTGTCCTGGTGGGTCTCCGCACAGCCCTTGCTTTGCTAATGAAAGCAGATGCTACGGTGAACAGGTCAGTGCAGGATCAATGGCTCCCTCACTCAGGAAATGACACAAATCAATCTATGTCAAATCTGCCACTGAATAACACCTCCCAGGAGAGAAAGTGTTTTTGGATTCTTGCTCACCCTATTTTTTTCTTCATCTACTTCCAATCGATGTGCCTTAATTCCCAAGAAGTGTTGTAAATAGGGAAAAGATCACACTGTGCTTAACAAAGACACATGCCCACAATAAACGTATCAGAATGTAGCGGCAAACAGCAAAAATCTGCAAAAAATGTTTATTCTCTTCTTTAATGAAGGGATTTTGTTCAGGAATACAATATAGCCTATATATAATATAAATACACAGTTTGGATTGTGCTGATTCTTTTAGAATCACTGCACTGTTTTTAACAGGATTCAAAGAAGAGAGCAAAAACGAACACCTACGTCATTCTCTCTACCTGTAGAAAGAGGAAAGACCATAAACATGAGACAAATGGAGTAAGCAAGAGATAATGTGCAGTTATTTGGTCATTATAACAAAATGAACTCCGACAGGGCAATCAGGACCCAAATGCAAAGTGGACATGAAACCGTTACTGTGTAGGAAATTGGTTGCCCATGACAAGAGTCAAATATGCTTTTTATTGATCATTATACAAAAATATGTGATGACAGTACACCGCAATTGACCAATTAAAGTCAATTATTTTAGAGAGCCGTGCAATATTTGAAATGTCCTACTGAGGTCACTTACACCGTACTCAGCAGGATCCTGTGGAGCTCCATTAGAGAGACCAATCTTTCTACAGCTAGATTATAGTTGTGCAGAGAGGTTAGTGTGTCGTATAACCATGTCAGATTTAGAATATTTTATTCCCCTAAAGGAACAGGGAGGGAGTTATAAGTAGGAAGGGTTTATTTGGGCTATAAATAGATTTACATTATTAATGTATTGTTTTAGCCTAGATACAGTGGAATCCAAAAGGGAAAATGTAATATAATTTATTTATCTTATAACATTATTACAAAATTTTGGACTGCACTAAATTGTGGTGCCAGCTGCTCCGCACACGTTCACAAGCCATTACACCCTACATCAACCGTAAACTACTTGCACTGCAAGTGGGGCGAAGGGTAGCAACACTTTAAGAATGATAACTTTTTTTATGTTCAAAAAGAGAGAGGTGTGTGTGCGCGTGTATGTGATGTAGCGAGAGAGCTTGGATAGACAGGCTCCCTGGCTACTGTATCCTTACATGGACAATGTCAATACAAGCTTGACAGATTTGGCCCATCTGCTTTCCCTCAAAATATCATTAATGCCATAAAAAGCCAGAGGTAGAAGGGGAGATGTGAGCGTTTGTATAGACATACGTCTGGAACTGAGCGTGTGTGTGTTCTGTCACTCTGCTACTGAGTGGAAACTCTTTTATGTGCAGATAAGACTGGAAAAACCTCATCAGCTGTTTTAGTTTTAGACAATTCTGCCATCATCTTCCCATGTTAATACAATTTGGTGTCAATATAGTTTCGCTGTTACCCGACCAGCTTTTCATGTGCTCTTATGATGCTTGTGGTTTCTCCAGTGATGAAAATCCCTCTCTGATGCGGCAGATTTACTGCTGCAGCCGGGGTGAAAATTAACCCCAAGTCTACAATAGAGTTTCGGCACACTGCTTGTAAACAGTCCAATTAAAGCAAGCTGTGGAGAACACTTTAGTGGCTTTTGCAGTGACCCCATGCATTAGCAAAGTGTGAGGGGCCCACCAGGGGCAAAACTGCATTGGGAGGAAAAGAAAGTGAGACATAGACCATAATCATAGGCAGCTTTAAAAGTGGGTTGACGCTTGCCATTATTTTGCCACATATTTTAAGTATTACGGATGTTATGTACTGCATATTTACATACCGTTATACTTTGAGGTACAATTTGTTAATTTTTTTATTTGTTATTTATTAAATAAATGCAGTTCTTTTTATTTTTCTACTTATCCAAAAATGAAAAAGAATATATATATATATATATATAAATTAAATTATTATTACCACAAATTAAAGCATCTAATTGTGACAGTAAATGACAGACTACAATACTAACAGCTTTTCTCAGCTTTTCTTATCAGACATTTTCACTCCGTCCAGCCAGAGCCGGAATCGTTGACCATTCCGTCTTAACCTGCAATCTTCTTCCACAGACAGAGACAGAGAAAGAGAGTGTGTGTTTAAGTAAAAAGCTTCCTTGAACACACATTAGCTTCGTTTAAGCTGCACTGACTCTTTCTCTTCCTTTATCCTTCCTTGAAGCATGTCTCAAGTTCTTCCTGGATTATTTCTTGTCTCCCTTTCTAATTTACCTGTGTCAACCAGAGGAAGCAAGTCGACACAGCACAGCCAGCCGTGACTGAGTCTTTCCTGTGAACATTTGTGTTTGTCGCGTTTGTGCATTTAATGGAGCTAGTGGAGCGGGACCGCCAGCAGCGATGGTGAGTGTGTGGTTTCATGGTGCAGTTGAACTTTCTGGGGTGATTGAGTTCAAAGTGTTTGTAAATGATGGAGATTTCCATCTGTCTGAAGTCTTATTGAACAATAGAAGATTGATGAATTCCACCAGCAGCTCTTCTTTTCTAAGCAATCTTTCACACTTCTTTTCCTAAATGGTTTTTGGATATGTTCTTTCCTTTTAAATCAGCCTGATATAAGCTTTTATATGGTTTCAATTTAGTTTTTTCTTTTTAGATAGCGTAGGTTAAAAGCTGTAAAGAGCAGCCATGGAAGACAAGGAATGAAATGTGGGACTGATGAAAAGACGGAAAAGCTAGAGAACATATGTGGAGTGGAGTGAGACTCAGTAAATGGGTAGCTTGTTGAGGACCGCTTCTCTTCACTGCCTTTGGTTAAAGTGGCTGCTAAGCTCCTTTTGCGGTCACAGACAGCACAGTAGCACTCACTGTTATCTCGTCACAGCTCCGTGCTTACAGTCTTGGCTTGAACCTCGGCATCTATTCTTTTGTCTCATTACATTTAAGGTTAGGTAGTTGCAATACAAGTTCTATTTTATACATTTTGTATTTTATACATTTATGCATTTGGCAGACACTTTTATCTAACAAACGTATTCAGCATGAAGCTTTTATGAGCTTTAATTTATTTTAAAAATGTAAAAAAATTAATAGATATTTTAGAAATATCTTTGATCTATTTCCTAATTAAAATTTAAAATTTATTTCTAAATAAAATATAAAAATAATGTGATATATATATATATATATATATATATATTCATGATTACAGAATTTAAGTAGGTTAAAATAGAGAAATCGCAGCCATTTGATATGCACACTTTCCTAAGTATTTTATATTTGTTGATAAGAATCATTGTTAGACTAAACATCCCCTGAGACCACTTTGTAGAAGTGAGACTGTCTCCACCTTTCTTGTTTTTTCTTTGTCTTTGTGTGATAGTTTGCATTGTAGGACACAAGCTGACATCTGGTTAGCACCCACAACTGTGGAGCAGAAAGAAAGAGAGAGATTGAGACAGGCTGAGGTAGGGAGGGAGTACAGGAGAGGCTGTTTGGTGTTTGATGAGAACCTGCTGCTGTTTCCCTCAATGCCAGGAGCGTTTATGAACCCTGTCAGCTGCTAGAGCTCACCAGCTTCCCCAGGTCTGGATCCTGTTAGTGCAGGATTTGTGCTCATCACATGGAAAACAGCTTGTGCCGATTCCTCCCACTTCTCTTAATGGTACCCAAAAGGGAAAGGAAAGGAAAAGACGGAGGGAGGGAGAGAAAGAGGGTGAGCAAAACATCTCCTGGCCCACACCTTCAAAGCCAAGCTATGCTGCATCATGGAAATTTGGCCCCGTTCCCCAGCCACGCGGGTGACGTTCAATACACATAAGAATCATTACACTAACTCTCCTTTGTGTACTTTTATTTGCTCCTTCTTGTTCTCCAAGAAATGTTATAGGATAGCTCTATTTTGCTACCAATGAAAGTTGAATCTTACAGCTTTGTATTTTGAAGTCTGATGCTTTACAAGTCTAAAAACAAAAGTTTGTGCATATTCAGATGACATACTTTGCATAGCTTTTGCTATACAGTATCATTTTTGATATAGCAAATATAGTATGTTTATTTGTATACTAATATTCAAAATTTTGCAGTAAGTTCTTTTTAAAGAAATTAATGCTATTATTAATAATAGTAAATTGCAGTGTTTTATCATTTTAACAAACAAATATTATTTAAAATATCATGCTTTTTAAATTCTTTGTTAATAAAAAGAACACTGTAAAAATGTATTATTCCACAAAATATTATGCATCTCAATAATTTTGGTGATAATAAATGTTTTACCAAATCAGCATATTAGGATGATTATTTAAAATACCCCCTTTTTATGTTTTTATTGAGCATAAGAGAAAGAAAACAACCCCAAACTTCTGAAAGCCTCACAAACGAAAGGCAAAAACGATTCATATATTACATTTGTGCCTACAGCAACAATATGCACATACATTATAAACGATTTAGTAATGACCATCATAATCTCAATGAAGGTTATTTAAATGAATGATTATAAATGATTTTTTTTTTTTTATTTAAGTGATTAAGTGTTTCCATTCGCTTCAGTGAACTTTAGCTGGATGCTCTCAAGGCTTTGGATGCCTATGGCTGCGTTGTGTTTTGTTAAGTAGTTGCTTAGAAATGAAACAGCATGTTTCATCTAGCCGATCAGCCTTGTAAGACACTTGAGTAGATTGTATAAACAGCAGGATTAGTTAATAGACTTTTGGCAGGGGAACATCCTGTCTGTTCCTGCTCCCTGTCCACCTCAAGACAAACTGCTGGAGGCGGAAAGGGGCGGAACGGCGTAGCTCATACTCACCTCCACCCTCCTCCTCAGTGAAGTGAGGCTTAAAAAGAAACCCAACCACTGTGGTGTCTGGGAAGCTGCAGTTACGATGGTGCTGTGTGAACTTTATGGACTTACATTGTGTTTTATTTGTCTATAAAGAAGAGATTAGGGAACTGCCTCCCTCTGTAAAAGTACTCGGAGTTGTAGCGGGATAAGGGGCTCTGCTGGTATTTTTGGAAAATGTGTCCCAAAACTCTTGAAAAGCTGTTTTGGAAACTATGCATAAACACTACTTTACTCGCTTAAAATATAGAACAGAGAGAATATAATGTTGTATATTATAGAATATACTCAATAAGGATTTGTTTAATTATTAAACTATTGAACTCATATTTTCACAGTTTGAGTTCACTTTGATACACTTTGAGACTATGTGGTAGTTTTCAAAATATTTTGACACACCATGTTCTCTCCTATAATTATAAGGTCATGAACCTGCTGTAGCCAGAACATCATATTGATGCAACAGTGGCGTTATGTGATCAGCTTCAGGACCTTGGACAGCGCCATGCCTGATTAGACTCAACCTCATGTTAAAAACACCATCATTTCTCACCTTATAGAGTTTCAGGTGTGTTCAGTGTTTGTCTCTGTTATCTCGGATATAATATTAGTTGTATTCCGTAAATGGTGCCATTTTTATTTTTTGGAGTGGTTACTCTTTTAATGTCCTTTTTAAAGAGCAGAAACAGTTTTATTATTATTTATAATACTGATAGAAACAGATAGCATTTTCAGAAAATAAAAACACAAAAAAATTAAAATGGCAAATATAAGAATAAAATAGTGGTTAGACAGAATATAATTAGGCATCATCAGAAAGTTTTTTAATTTTTTTTTTTTTATATTTGTAAATTAATACTGATAAAATGTATAAAAATGTATATACTTTAAGGGTTTTAAGGGTTGGTAGGTTATTTGATCGGAAAATACAGTATAAACTATAATATTGTGAAATATGTGAAATTTGTGTCGTCATCAGAACAATTTAATATGCATTTTAATTTGGTGATCAAGAACAAATCTTATTATAAAGGGTTTTTTTAGATTTTTTTTGTCTAGGATTTACAGTATTATTTCAATGGAAAATTTTAAAGATTAGCATCTTTACTGCAAACTTGTGGAATAAATATTTTAATTTTTTAAAATAAAAATACAGACACATTTGTTTATACAGTACATATACAGTACACACTACTATATACACACACACAACTCTGAAGTGCTGGAATAGATTTTGTGGAGGCAAACTGCTGCGAAATACATCCCATAAATATTTAAAAATGTTGTACAAGATGTACTTTTTGGTGGTCAAAGGTATGACAATGAATATCTGTTCAGTCCTTTGAAGGTAGATCCCTGCTTTTCTCTTTGATACACATCTCTGTAGTTGTCCTCGTTCTCAAATCCTCAATCATGCACAGCAGTTCCTGGTGGAAGGACAATAGATCAAAGAAATTCATTCACGATGGTCATATAAAGTATATAATATAAAGTAGTTTGTGTATTTGTTCCTGCGATTAGATTGATTTAAATATAAATCATCCAGCATCACAATGCTCTGTATTCACAATCTCTCTGGAGGCCTGCATCCATGCAGCCACATTAAAACTTCTCTCAAAACTTAGTGAGCTATTATTAGGCTTCATCTTTTATCAGCTCTGCATGCTGCCACCTCAAATAGCCGTATAGTCTGTTTGCTGGCATTTAACGAAGTTCATTAAAAATCCCCAGTGCAATTTGAGAACAATTAAACTCAGACAAACTCGTCTTTTCCTGCCAGCTCTAAGCATACGCCTGACTGGCCTGTGTTCTTTTTATAGTGAATCCATGGCTGCACTATATTGATAGTCCTCAGTTATTCTAGTTTTATTCTAAATCCCAAACCCAAGTTTTAAAACTTCTACAATTAGTTTAGCGTGAACTACTTAAAGCAGTCTGTTTAAACTGAGCAGATTTCTTTTTTGAAAACCTCCCATTGACTTTCAACTGCTCTGACTGTTAGAATAGAATACAATGTTCAGCATTCAAGAAACAAGAGTGATGAGGTCATTGTGCACTTTGTTGAATTGTACTTTGGTCTTCTGCCTTGCATCTATTTGCATACTGAATTGTGATTGGTCTTGAATGGTACAGTAATTGTACAAACTCTTCTGAGCAGCTGACAGAAAACAAGACGTGTTGCAGTTGCAAACGCTTGTGTTTCCTTCAGGGAAAGAAATCTAATTGCTCTCTGAATTGTTTGTGGCTTGAATGCCAGTGTGCTAGTTTTGAGGGTTTTCAAAGGAAGCATTGAGTTATGATTACAAAATTAAGCTGTGTCAAGACCTTTTTTAAGGGAATCGTGTAGATGCAGTAGCGGTCAGTATTGACTTGCTTCCTCAGCTTGACTTCATGGCAAGGATTCGTTCTCATGACTGGCTTCACTGAACCTGGAACAGCAACATGCAGTGTTAGATGACAGCCCTAATTATTCATGACAGGCCTGCGTTCAGCCAGCCAGAGGAATGCTCAGGAACGCAGCAGACAGGAAAAAACAGCTTTAATTTAGCACAGAGTAACACTTCTAATGACTGATCATACAGGCAGTGTCCAGTTATCAAATAAATACAAACTCATGCTCTCGCACAAACATATTCAGCATCTGGATTGCGAGTAATACGAGCGTTTTCCCTTCACTCTGTCTGCTGCTGATCTATCATTCTTTCTTACTTTCATACACTAGAACTCTGGATTTGAGATTAAGAAGTTATTCACTGTCAATCGCTGCAAACATCAAAGACGCTAGCTGTTTCAGTTTTGTCAGTCAAACTCCTTGTGAAAGAGAATTCGCTCCGTTCTGTTACTGTAATGATTTTAGCTGTTTCTTTAAAGCGAAACGCTAAAATACCTGACTGAATCTGAATCCTTAGACTACGGTATGGCTATTCAGACCCCTGTGAAACACCCATTTGATCTTGGAAGCATCAATCAATAGCCAGTGGCTTTGAAGATGTCAGGGCAGCGCAGGGACATTCAGTGTCACCTCCTGATTGTGTGTTATTGCTGTCATTAACCCAGGGCTTGTGTGAAGCTCCGGTCAGAGCTGAGTTGTGTTTTGCGTTCTGTTCCAGCTGCAGTGGAAACAGCAGCCAGTGTCCAGACCTTCCTGTTCAGACGGAGGAGAACCATTAGAGGCTCAAGCCAAATCAGAGCCAGATGTCCACAGGCTATTTGTACAAGCCATTCAATAATTCACAGAGCAGCCATTATAACTCAGGCTGTATGGTGTTGTGGATGCTGGATTACTCATGCTATATTTTACATGAATCCAATGGAAAATGAATTATCATATTCATCTTGTCAGGAACGCTGAGCTCTAAACCAGCCAACCATCTGAAAAGCATCCCAACACAAAACATATCTTGTCTTCAAAACCTATCTTGTTGCATTTTCTCAAACCTTCTCTTCAATTCTCCTCTAATCTATTTTTTTTTTACTCTCATCTCTCATGAAATTGTAGATGCTGGATTACTCATGCTTAATTTTGTAGTAATCCAATAGAAATTAGTTTTCGTATTCATCTAGTTAGAAATGCAGACATTTCTTGCTTCAACTAGTTTCTCTCTATCCTCTTCATTTTTTTTTTAATTCTTCCTAGTTGTGTTCATCAACAGTTTTATTAAATGCTGTTCTTCACATAGGTTGATTGTGTGTGTGTTCGGTGTGGCAGACAGCAACACCGCCCTCTACCATGTTATGTTTGATCAGACAGCACACACTGCAGGTGGCCTGGCTCTTGGAGAAATACTTGAAATTCCAAATCCGAGTATGTCATCGTTGTCTGTTTGAATGCCCCTCAAAGTCAAAACAGCAATCGAATCAACACAAACCCAAAAACACAAAGACGCAAACAGAAACAGGTGTTCAGCCCGCTAAATGCTACTGTAACCTTTCCCTCCCTCTTTTTCTCACTCTGCTGCATTGCAAAACAACAATACAACAAAACTGCAAGCTGACATTTGCATACAGACACTCTCTCGCACATTTACACACAGAGGGCGCTGAATTGATAGGTGGTGCTGTGTTTTGTCTTGCTGGTGGAAAGAGGTCCCTGTGGTTCAGGGCTTTGAAAGCTCAGATGTCTGGGTCTGTGGGAGCCTGGCACTGTGACCACATGGCTCTGAATGCTAAAAGACGCATTGTCTGGCCCCAACGTTTAGGAGAGAACTGGTACCTGCAGCAGTTTGTTCAAAAAAGTCATTTCTTTTGTCCAGTATGTTAACCTGACTTTGAGAGATCTTTCGAAAAGCTCTGAAAAATGAGTCTGAGGGCACGTATAATGCAAAAGCCTGTGACTGCTTTCATTTATACTTGAATGCTTCTGGGTTCAATTGAAGCACAGTGCACTCAGACTGCAAAGCAAAATGGGTCAACGTTTTAAAATTCATGTACATTTTTACTTTTTGCTCAAATATTTGTGCTGACAATATAATTAAGCAAATATTAAAATAGATGCATTTTCACTATTGGGAATGTGTTTTGAATCTCCGCTACTGTTTTGCGCATCTATTGGGTTACAGTAATGACTATAGCAGAAGCCCTTTTCTTAGGCACATTGTGTGTGTGTGTGCATTTGTCCATATGCATGTTTAAATGCAATAAACATGTTCTACTTGAATAGCACGACACCAGTTTGAGCGTAATGGTTGTGGTCTGCTATTACCACCAGGATATGGAAAGCGCTATATCCTGCAATGACTCATAAACTCTGTCACGATCCAGTCTTTGGGGATTGTAATACTATGGAGTGTTATGAGATTCACAGAAGCCCTCACACTAACCGAAAGAGTCTGGTTTGTGTGGGTGTGCATGTGTTAGCCAAGCACTAAAAGGGTGAGGAGTAGGTCAGACAGACTGTGTCTCACTGACAGACAGAGAAACAGGTGAGAGCTGTCAGCACGACTGTGATAGCAGCTGTTAACACACTTGCATACAAATGCCACTAGTTTGTAGTTGATCACAGACAGATACACAACCAGTAAATAAACACCTCTCAAACTCCTTACACTCCACCTTTAAAGTAGGATGCTCAATTGGGCCTTACAGTAGTAGTGTAGTACTTTCCATGCATTAAAATGGACGTATCATGGATGACAAGATCTGCCTTGCTCTTCAGAAATAAAAGTGTA
>JAUMHR010000063.1:11516039-11555041 GCA_032361145.1 Enteromius fasciolatus | reverse complement strand
AGCTTAAAAGCTGTATTAAACAGAGGATTGCCGGTCATAACTGAGCTATCATATCTAATTTACATACATTTAAATTCAAATAAATAGTTTACAATTCCCTTTGAAAATGTAGGTACTGTATTTTTTGTTTTTATGTTTTTCAAAGAAGTCCATAATGTTTACCTAATTTATGCCTGTTATAGCAAAGCTGGGTTTTCAGCAGTCAATACTTCAGTCTTCGGTGTTTACATGATCCTTTTAGAATTTATTCTAAGATGATTTGTTGCTCAAAAAACATTTCTTATCATCAGCATTGTTGTGTTTTTGGGGAACCTGTTTTATGTAAAATTCTTTACTTTCACCTTTGAACGGTAGTCTGAAATATAGATGTTGCAAATGGCCATTTCAAATTACATATACACTGTAAAAAAAATGACCATGATTTTAACGAGAGAAAAAAAAACTGTGAAAATGGTTAATGGTAAATTCCTGTAAAATTTACAGGGAAAACCTGTAAACTGACCAGAATTCCCTGCATTGCATTTCAAATGTTGTTTAAATTTTAGATTTTTATTTGAAATGACTATGTTTCTTCTTATCAGTGTTTATTAGGGTTGTATGTTGTATGTTACATGTAATGTTGTTAAATTAATGTTTATTGCATGTTTTAGTTTAATTAGTTTCACCATGATGGTGTTTAGTGTTTGTGTGAATGACACTGAGCACCTTCTATAAATGTTTATACTGTATTTAAAAGCTGCTTGTGATGGTCTTTGGTTCATGTTGGTATATATATATATTTTTTTTTACATTTTACGGAATGATTTTTTTACAGTGTATTTAAAATTCAAAAATCTACATGGAATGGAAATCAATTCCAGTGTAGCAAATAAACTGTTCAAATCCTTTAGTCAGATTGACTGAAGTGCATTTACGTTGCATCAACCCCCAAACGATATCTTTGTTTTTATCCAAGTAATGGCTTTGTTTGATCCATCATTCTTTGTTGTTTTATATAAAATGCTTTTTTGAAAGTCTATGTATGTTTACTGCGTTGAAATCTACTTAATATTTGCTATGTAGCATGCTCAAAGTAACAATTAGTTCATATGGTTACATGTGCCTTTGTACTGCAAAATCTTTCACTGACAAGAGCAAGAGGGTCAGAAATGGTCATGTGAACAATTACCATACAGGAAAACAATTATAAGTGGAGCTGAGATGGAAAATAATAATAATGTACAATATTGCAAAGTATGGTTCCTTTCAATTAAGAAGGTTGAGGCTAAAGGTAAAATACAGAAGACTGCTGGATGTAAAAAACAGGCTCCCAGACACAATGTATATACAGGAAACACAAGGACAGCAGTTGCTGTAAGACACAGTGATGTCTGCTAGTTCACTCAGACAGCATACGGCTGCACGTCTCGCACAGCTGCATCTGCTTCTGAAAATGAAGAATCCATCTCTGTTCTCCACCTCAGGCCAATGTTCACAATGGCCTGTTTCTACAGGGTGAGAGCAAGAGGGAGATGGGACAGATACAGTATACTGCACCAAAGGGACAGCAGGAGAATGCGTGTTCTGTATGTTCCTGTATATAGCTCTCAGACAACAGCAGAGAAGCCAGATTGTGTGTGGTGTGTGCAGTTACACACACATCTATCATTAGTGAAACTTTGCCCGCTTTAATGATGCTGAAAGCGCTGATTTAGGGAAGTTCTTTAAGCGAGAGTGTCATTGAAGTACTTCAAGAGCTGTCACGTTTACTGGTCAGTTGCTAAAAGAGCTGTAGAAAAACACCAGCGGATTCAATTGCGATCTAATGCCTCTCTGAAAGCTCTCAGATTCATTTGGCGTTCTTTCACAGGGTTCATCCTGAGATTTGTTAAGGTGCTTTCACATCAGAACAAAGAAACCTACAGTTTCATCTCTCAGTTGCTCAGGTGAAGTCACACAGAACAGGATACAGTTACTTCAGCTGTGTGAGTAATGTTTTTCCTTTTTTGTTCCCTGGCAGGTTCACTTTGGTGTTTGGCTGTCTGGTTCTGTCTGTATTCTCCACCATCCCTGCTCATATGGACCTCTCCAATCACTGTCTCCTTATTCTGGTGAGACACAAATCGCCCACAATGAAACACTTCAAAATAAAATGTAGTATTCAGTGAGAAAAAATGTAGCTTGAAACTTGAATTGATTGTATGGGGGAAGTTTGCTTAAAGTCACTAATTGTCAGTGATGTCAGCATCACTACTCTTCAAAGTTTGGGTTTGTTTTTTAAAGAAATTAATACTTTCATTGAGGGACGATACAATAAATTGATTGAAAATGAATTGTCACAAAAGTGAGTTATTACAATTGAATGTTGTTATTCTGGAAGACCATGCTACATATATATAATGATAACAGCACAGAGGAATAGTAGTGTTGGAAAGTTGTTATAGTTATCATTAATGTGGCTCTTAAGACCGGGGTTGTAGGGTCAGCGAAGGTCAATTTTGATTTGTTGTTGACTTTAGGTCTTAAAACAAGGTCTCGGTGTTTCTCTCTGGTCTGGTGTTCAAAGATCCCTTCAAAAACGTTAAAAGACGATCACTTGGATTAGGTCATTTGATACATGTTGTATTATGCTGGGCTGGTTTAATCCTTTTACTGAGATGTTTTACTGGCTGATGGGATCCTCTCAGGTGACAGCAGAAAGCAGCATGGTTCTTTTAGTGATTGAGCACCTCAGTCCCACCGGACGCTTGGTGGAGCTGGCCAAGGTGTTCCTGTTTCAGTTAAAGAGGCTGTATTGAGAGACGTTTAGAGACTCTAAGCTGACCTGAAAGCAGGAGAGGATGGCGTCTACCCCCACTGGTGGGAAAGCAGGACCTGCACAGCCTCCAGTATCAGATAGTGCTCAGGATAAGCAAACAGTGTTGTGTCAAGCCGTGGGAAGCCCAGATCGGCTGTCAAAGTGGATCAAGACAGGACAGTTTAAAAGCCTATCCCAGGCCTCTTACCCCTCAGAGATGGGGCAAATGTGAAATGTGACCTGGGAAAAGTTGATTATTCAATCAGCAGCTCCAAAGAGGACTAGATATTCAGAAAAAAATATTATCAACATCATCATCAACAAATTAACTGCCATTTAGTTTTTTAAAACAGCAACAATTTCACATTGAATTCCGTCAGAGAATTTTTCCAACACAAATTTAATTTGATTTTCTCTTTCTGTTTAATGAATTCAAAAAACAAAACCTGTAAGTCACTAAAACAAAATTAATGGTTTTATATAGAGAAATATAAATGAATATGAGATGTAAATGAGAAAAGTTAATTTTTTCTTATGTATTTTTTTTTTAATTTTAGAGTATTTCCAGTATTTTAACCAACATGTTCAAATAAACAAATTTGAACATTTATTTATTTATTTATTTATTGACTGACTCACTCACTTTTCCGATTTCTTTTCCGTTTATTTTTTGTTAATTAGTGTTTTGTTTCCCACTACTGATTGCCAGGCAATCCAAAAGCATGAATGTTTCAACTGATGACCAGATTGTAAGCACAATGAGATTCAATGAGTTTAACATAAATGTGCATTGTTTCTCTGTGTTATAAAACCTATGCATGGAGACTCTGTGAACTCAATTGGGGATTTTCTAACACTGCAATTAGCAAGCACCAGGAATGTGGCAATGATGGATTAGCTGATAGGTTAATTATGTTACAGTAGCTAGGCCTCCGGTGGTGTATCATGGTGTCTGTGTGTGTCTGTACAGTATTTACAGTACGTATGTAATACATTCATTCCTAAATTTACAGAAAATAACAATACGCATTTATTGGCGAGCTAGCTTGAATAATTTTCCATATATTAAGTGATGTGCCGGATGTCATGAAAAATGCTTTGTTTTGCAGGAGTTTGTGATGATTGTTGTGTTCGGTCTGGAGTACATCATTCGGATCTGGTCAGCTGGATGTTGCTGTCGCTACAGGGGATGGCAAGGACGACTGCGCTTTGCAAGAAAACCATTCTGTGTCATCGGTAGGATAAAAAAAACACATTCTTTGAGTGTGCTTTCCATATGTGTGTTTGTAGAGGGTGATGGATCTGCTGTGTTGGTGTGGATGTTGACGGATGCTCGATGGGGTAATGATAGCACCTCTGCTCCAAATCGATCACTGACTCAAACAGACTTAATGACTGTGAGATTTTTCTTGTAATTCTTTCATGGAGAAAAGCAGACAATAACTAACCAATGAGGAATTACAGGCCATAACTAACCAGTGCTGTTTATATTTATTACGCGTGGTGTATGTGGTGTTGTGTTGTATGAGGGTAATTTAGACTCTAGTGTGAATATATCAGTGTGTTGTGTGTCATGCACTGAACCTCATCTCCATTCATTAGGAGGCTGAGTTCCATCAGCATCCCATCAGCCTTGAGACTAACTCTGAATTATGAAACAGGGAGAAAAAGAAAACAATTTCCACTCCCTGCTCAGCACATTTATTTGACGTGTCCCATTAGAAATTGTGTAAAGGCCTTTGCATTATATATATATATATTAGGGCTGTCAAATGATTAAAATTTTTAATCAAATTAATCAGAATTTTCAGTGGATTAATCATGATTAATCACTATTTGCAAATACACCTGAATCCTAACCATTTTTGTTTCTGAAATGCATAACAAAAGATAAATAACAGGACACAGATACATAGTTTTCATAATGTGTCTGTTTATTAACACAGCCAAATAATGGTGGTTTAAATCAAGCTGAAACATACCATAATATTTGTCTTTGCAATGAGAGCAATGTTTTACCTTTATGCCGGTTTTACACTGCACACGTAAGCGCTGTAAGTTTGCAGCGCGTTGAGCTCTCTCGTCTCTCGTCCACCGCGTGTGTGTATATATATATATATATATATATATATATACAGAATATATACTTGTTGACGCTTAATCTTAATGAAGCATGCTGACTTCATGTGACCAAATCCTCTATTATTTCATCTTCATGTTATATAAAAAAGTATATTTTTGACTTGATGTAGCTTTTTGATGGCAACTATTAAAACATTTTAATAATTTGAAATTGTAAACAACTAATTAATAAAGAAGAAACTCTGGAAAAATACTTTTTGAGCTGTCAAAAGTAACCAGATTTAACTTTATTAGTAAATTCACCTCGTTTCAAAAGTTTGGAAAGGCTCTTATCAATAAAAACAAAGAAATTGTGTTATATTATTACATTTACATATTACATATATTTACAATGGTTTCTATTTTAATATATGTAAAAAGTTAATGTTTGTAACATTGAAATATGATATTATTAAATAACATTTATGTAACATTCTGAATATCTTTACTGCAATGTTTTGCGTCCTTAATTTATTCTTTGATCCTTGTGGTCTTAATAAAAATGTTTTACACTGGACACAGTCTGAGATCTGGAGCTTTGAACAAGGTGATGTCAGTACATGCATATATAATTATAAAATATAATAATAAGATTATAAAAAATTAAAGTTTGTTTTTTAACATTTTTATTAAGATTGTGATTCACTTAGTTTAAGATTCTAATACCTTTTTTGCGACACACGTTGTTCCAAAGATTTTACAATTTTGGGATTTTCATCTTGTAGTGTGGCTTTTGTTCACAAGCATCACAAATCTGCTGCCTTCATTTCCATCTGCTCATGTTCTTCAATGTTCCATTTTCACCTTGTAGCAACCTTCAACAGGATTCAAATTTCAAATAACAGACTTTTAGGAGGCCACCTTCAGCATATGTGACACAAGAACATTCTTATTTCAAACCTCAAGTGTAACACTCAGCAGGAAAATATGACGGAGGTGATTTGAGTAAAGAACAATATTATCCCTGGTTAAGACACACTAGGAGCTGGGAAGGTTTTTCTGTGTGCTGCGAAGGATTAGATATGCTGTTCTGTAAGGCTGTGGCTTCTCTGCTCTCTCTTGGCCCCTCTCTCTGTCTCTGACCTCAGGGAGAAAGACATAACAGACAAGTGAAACAGCCTACTTTTTTTTTCTGTTCCTGATATCTTAGAAATCAACAGCAAGCTTTATATTTTTTTTTACATTTACCTATATGTAAATGTAGGGAGACAGTGCTCTTGAAATAGCTGGGTGGTCTTAGTCCATGTTGAAGTAAAGTTAAGTGATATTGTGAGATAGAGATGACTATGAGTCACTGATTCCATCTCCTCTAAATGACCAACTGCTATAATTATTAATTAAAGTATTTCTTTTCCTCTCTTGGTGTAAGCATGTACAAATGACCCCTGCCTCCTGTGTTTGTGTTTCAGACATCATTGTGCTAATTGCATCCATCGCAGTGGTTTCAGCTGGTAGCCAGGGCAATATTTTCGCCACGTCTGCACTTCGCAGTCTGCGTTTTTTGCAGATCCTGCGCATGGTGCGTATGGACAGGCGAGGCGGTACCTGGAAACTGCTCGGATCTGTAGTCTACGCTCACAGCAAGGTATGCAGACCACTATTTAAGGGCAAAAATGAGAAAATGAGCTCAGGTCATGACATTGCGTGTGAGTTTTCATGTCGAGGCAGACATGTGACCCCACAATCAACCTCTTTTTCCAGCACTGCTTGGACTGAAACTCCATCTACGGGCTGCAGCCAAACCACACGCTTCCTCAGTCCTCAGTTACCCACCATTTAGTGGAGAGATTAGGGGTCCCCGCAATGAATCATTGTGGTCGATATAATAGCAGAGTTACTTATTTCTATCTCATTTCAGGCTTAAGCGTTTACATTTTCCTGACATCCCTGATCAAACTGATAAAAAAACAGCTTCAACCAGCTTGTTTCGCTGGTCTTTGCTAGTTTAGTCTGGTTTACCTGGTCTCTCAGCCTGGTCCCTCTGGTTTTTGACAGCTTTTTTAAAACCAGAATAAAAAAGCAGACCATATTTAAATTCTAAAGCATTTTTTAAGTTTATCTGCAGAGCTCTTTTTACAATAAACTGTTCCAGCGCAGTTTTATGGAAAAAGAAAGATAAAGAAGAAGAAAAAGAAAAATGAAAAACAAGAAAAGAAAATATCACTCTTTGTTATTTTTGCAGTTTCTATATTAATCTAGCTAGTTTTACAACCTGGCCATGCTGGTTTTATCTGGTTTAAACTGATCTCCCAACCTCTCAAGCTGGTCACCAAACTAGTCCCCCAGCATGATCAGCCCAAAACACATACAAAAACCAGCCAAAAGACCAGCAGGAGACCAGAAATCCATTTTAGGCTGTTTTTCTACAGGAAAATGTAATATTTTTGTAGACACAACTTTAATTTGTTGGGTGTTTTATATTGTGATGCTTGTTTCAGGAACTCGTGACCGCTTGGTACATTGGCTTCTTGGTGCTGATCTTTTCTTCATTCTTGGTCTACTTGGTGGAGAAAGAGTTTAACAAACAGTTTGCCACCTATGCCGATGCTCTTTGGTGGGGTACGGTAAGTCCACTTTAAATGCATTCCTTTTGCTCTTCATTAACCACTTTCAATGAAAATGCGCGAAAAAACCTTTTTCACATCTATATACAATAAATCCACCCCCAACTGTCTGGTTTTAGGATGCTCAGTAATGCACATTGCCAGTATTTTATGCATTAATCAATAAGTGAGTTACAACCCTAGGCCTTGACAGGGTTTGTTTGAGATCCATACAGCAGGACTGGTCATGGTTCCTCACCAGCTGCCTTAACAAATCAATGCATGTAATTTCCTCCTCCTACCAAGCACAAACAGAGCTGTTTCGAGGAGATGTGAGGTCAGTTGAGGGTATGGTCTTCTGCTGTAGAGCTCAGATGCAGAAACAAACCAGCGGTGGGCCAATATTATGCTGCCACACGGTATTTACTCTGGGTTGAGCCCAAGCCAGCGTCTGGAGTTGACAGGCAGGCTTCCGTGGAGGAAAACAGGAGAACGGGAGTCTGGCTTTGTATGTGAGCTCCCACACTCCTAGTCTTTGCCTCACAGCGCTGTGAAAGGCCGCAGTGCTCTTTGCATTTGACAAATCACTCACTTTTACTGGATGTGTTGAATTTGCTTTGGCTGGGCCTTTGTTTGCGTATCCCCTGCCTGCAAGAATCCAAAGCGCTCACTTATGAGTGTGGAAAGGAGTGTGAGATGCTAGACTGATCCATTTTGTTTTTGACGATCCACCAAAGTATTTCTCTTGCTGAAAGATGGATGTAATACAGTGCATCTGTGTGGCCGTAACTTTAGAAAGCAGATTGGTGTTTATGGGTGTTTAACATGGCATAAATGGACAGAATTTACTGCACGTTTGGATGCCTTTCAAATGCACTCTAGCCAGAATTCGATATATGTCTGGCCATCATGTACTGTAGATGCAGTCAGAGTGTGTAGAGGTTACTGTTCCTCCTCCATACATGAGTGAAGGTGATATGTGGAGTGTTAAAGTACACTGCGGTCCTGCAACCAGACAAATAATTCAATGCTGTCTGTCTGTGGGAAGTCTTTAGCAATATAAACCTAGTCTTTTAAATCTATAAAAAAGGTTGACCCTTCATATTCTCACATCTTTCTTCAGATCACGCTCACCACCATTGGATACGGCGATAAGACTCCACAGACCTGGACCGGGCGGCTTCTGTCTGCAGGGTTTGCTTTGCTGGGCATCTCTTTCTTCGCTTTGCCTGCTGTGAGTAGCTCCAACCTGATATGTACTGTATGACTCACATTCTGACATTAGAATAGATTGGGCTAAATATTATTTTACATAACAATAGATTTATAAAAATAGGAGTTAAGGCTATAGTATACTCAAAAATGGATATTCTGTCTGCGTTTACTAAGCCTCATGTTGCCCCAAAAACCCAATATTCTTCCAAATATCAAGACTCATGCACTAAATTCCAAGTCTTATGATGCCACATGTGAAAAACAATTTGTATTCACCATTGTACAAATGTTTGTAAAAAATCAAGCCCCGCTCTATAACTCACATTCAACAAGGCGTTTTGCTTGTGACACAATAGAGGGGAGAAACGATGATCACAATTTTCATAGTATGGAAATAAGATACTATGGAAGTCAATGGGGGCCCAGCAGCTGTTTGGTTACCAACGTATCCCAAAATATCTTATTTTTATGTTCAGCAGTAGTATAAGTATAGTATATAAGTATTTAAGCATTATTTAATGCTTTCTTATCCTGACTTAAGTAATCTCCCTGGAGATGGGGGATTTGTGGTCTTTTAGGATGAAACATGAAATCACTAAAACCGTTTTTGTTAGCTCAGGCAGACCATTTGTACTGTGATGATTTTTATGATGTGTTTGAGAACGCACAGTATGTGTGACTGTAAAGCCCCTCAGTGGCATGTCTGACTCATTCTCGTCAAGTGTTCTGTAACTCTCTGCTCACAAATGTGTCCTGAACACACTCTATCTTAGTCCAAATCAGCAGATTCAACCTTTGTAATAGGGTGCGTTTGTGTTCTCTCTGTGGGTGGATGTGGGTGTAGGGTATTCTTGGTTCTGGCTTTGCTCTGAAGGTCCAAGAGCAGCACAGACAGAAGCACTTTGAAAAGAGGAGAAACCCAGCTGCCAGCCTCATACAGGTAATCTCATCCTATCTCAAAAACTCAAGAACTCAACACATGTTGCTTAATTCGAATTTTAAACAAAGAATGTGCTACTGCATCCTAGCTTAATGCTCAAATCCCTTCGTGTTTCATATTTGATGGTTTTTAAAGAACTTGAGCATGATTTGCCCTGTTCTGATTCTCATCCTCAAAGATCAGAAATATATTTAAATAAAAAAAACAAAAAGAAATTTGAGCTAGGTTTTTCAATACTATTGAAAATACTACTATAACTAAAACTGAAATAATTTTAACATTACAACAGTAGCTCAATGATACTAAAACAACAGTGGTTTAAATTAAATTAATATTTAATAGAAATCATTTGTATTTTAATTTGTAATTGTTATTATTTTTATTTGTATTTATTTATCAGTTAACTATGACGGGCCACCAACAATAAAATCAAATCTAAAACTACGAGATTAAAGTCGTAATATTATGAGAATAAAGTCGAAACTACGAGAATAAAAGTCTAAATGTTACGAGAATAAAAGTTGAAATATTACGAGAATAAAGTCGGCCTAGATTGGGAGCACCTGGAGATATTCTCAGCTTTAAAAAATCTGCCAGTTTTTTTGCGAAAAACAAACTATATGTTTATTATAACATGACATATATATTATAGCCTGACATATAGTTGAAATCACTTTAGTTTAAGCGGCAGTGACACTGTAATCTCGTAATATTTCAACGTAGTTTGGTAGTTTCGACTTTAATCGAAGTTTTAGATTTAATTTTTTTTAGTGGCACTAAAATGCTGTCGTAGTTAACAATTATAATAATAATTATTATTATTAATTTTTAAATAATAATAAAAACATATTTATCATTTTTTTTTGTCCTACTTTCCAGTTAAAAATTGAATAATAATAATAATGGCATATCGTATACAATTTTGCCTTTCAAATAAATGTGGTATATGTTTAGATACAAACATACAAATTAATAAAGATTGGTTTTGAACCATGTTCGTTTTTTAAAACCGAACACTACCTAGGACATTGATTACATGAGGTCTATTATCTTCTGTCAGAGCCAAAGGAAACACTTGCAGATATTTATGATGTGTTTCCACGGAAGGAATTCTGAGCAAGGGTCTCCCTGAGGACAGTAGCTCTTCCTAATGGACGGTGCATCCTTCTCCTTTAGCAGAAGAAACAGATTTACTCCAGGAAAATGTCCACACACACACAAACACACATCTACAAAACATTGAGGTCCTGTAATATTATAGAAATGAGTTACTTCCTTTTGGCTGCTGTTGAAAACCCACATGCAATTTCCCAACTATTTTAACCATCATGACCCCTTTTCTTTCTCCAGGTTGTTTTCTGATATTGCAGACAGAGAACGTCTCATATATTCATCAGTCCTTATGTTTATGTTGTCTCTCTTCCTGATCTGTCTTAACCCTGTTTTTAATTTTCTTTCCTTTTTCCAAAGGCCTTTCAGCGGGCATCCAACCATCCAGCTTTAATTACTGTTGTCAGTAACTCTGTATTTTAACCATGCTGTGTTGTTTAAGATGTAATGTTGCAGGGACTGCATTGGTGCATTATTTCTCATCGTTTGTGCATTCTCACCTCCCTTAAATCACCTCAGGTCTTTTTTATAAGCCAGGAATATATATCTTAATTATGATCTGTGGAGTATGACTCTCAGCTATGTCTGGGTTCGGATTCTTTCCTGCATGTTACGATTGCCGTTTTCTCTTTTACTGACATTTTTGTAGAGAATGATGGAAAATATGCCCTCCCTCCTCACTGCTGCGTCACGCAATTTATGAGCTCCATCTTCAACCTTTCATCCTTCTGATGCTTTTCTCCTCACAACACGTCTTCTGTTTTTTACATATTATGTAACTATTTTACATCTTGATGCACAAAACCACATCCATTATCACATTATTAGAAGTCAACATGAAATATAAAGGACCCTGTTGACTTTCTTAATGCATGCACTTTAATATGAATGATTCATTATTGCACATTATTCCTTTTGTTTGTAGTCTTTAATCAAAACGACCTCTTCTTTCCTAGCAATCACTTCCCATTTCTGCTGGCGTCACTTAGTATATTGGATCATTTTGGAAAAAATTGGAAATTAAGTTCTGTTTTAGTAACTTCACATCTAAGGTTTGCTTTTTTACAATTCAGTCTATTACCAATGAATAAAATGGTATTTTATTGTTATACCATATACGTTGCAAAATCAGTTAAATGCAAGCAGGGGTTCGCGTTGGCTGTACATTATATCCTGCAACGACATCTGTGTGGTCAAATATCCATGAAAGTATTAATTATATAATGGTATTTAGATTGAAATAATGGGTAGTACTATGTAAGTGCCAAAGGGCCACACGTAAACCCTTAAATTAAAACATATGAGGCCACCAACAATTTCTGCTTTTATTTATATTTGTGCTTTATAAACACCTTTTTATATATAAACACTTTTCACTGGATAAATGTATTCCTCTTTTCATTCACCACATCACTTTTAAGTCCTTTGGCTGTTGTTGTTGTGTGTGCCATCCATCAAGACATTTGTTCAACACTGATCTGCTCTCATATTTGGACAACACTTGAATCTTCTTGAATTGTGTACAGTGGAATCCAAAAGTAATTGTTGAAAATGCCAATATTTTTAAACCTGCAGTAATAATAATAACATAATGTGACTATTTGGACAGACGGACAGATGTTTTAACTTCCTCAAGATGCTTTTTGAATCATTTTCAGATCATGCTGGAAAAAAATTATTAGCAGGTTTTCTACTAACTTGTGAAGGTCATGCAGCTCAAGTGCTGCGTTATTTCTAAGCAAAACCGTATGCTAAGACATAATGAACAAACATTTTAATTACATTGTTATGCAGATAATCTTATTATTTATTTATTTTTAAAAGCATTTTCACTTCTGGTTTCAAACTTTTGGTCCTCAAAATACATAGGCTAACCTTTTTTTCAGCATTGCTCAAAAGTTCCAAAATTTCAACAAAATGAAAGCAGCAGTTTGAAGAAATGTCTTGAGCTCAATCAGTGATTCACTGGCTGTTCCCTCACCATGCTATTGTCTTTCTCCACCCATGTCCCCCGTCTGTGTGTGTGTCTGTCTCCTGCACCAGGCTGCGTGGCGTCTCTACTCCACAGACCTCTCCAGAACATACCTGAGTGCCACATGGCTGTTCTATAAAAGTGTTCTCCCTCCTCAAAGGCATGTATCAATGCAGTGAACTGATGGAAGAGCGCTTACATGAACCGGTTGTTACTAATCTTTTTTTTTTTTTCTTTTGTTGTTCTCCTTTTTTTTTCCAAACCCTGCTTTTTTCCTGGCCTTGTGTATTTCTCTTTTTATTTTCTACTCTCCTCATTTCTCTCCCTGTTTTCTTGGTTTTGTATATTCTGCACGTAGTGTGTGTGGCGTAGCTATGCGGCTGATGAGAACTCGGTTTCCATTGCTACCTGGAAGCCTCATTTGAAGGCGTTGCATACCTGCAGCCCTACAAAGTAGGTACAACTCTGGCAGCTGGTGTCGTATTTGGTGTCAGTGCTTCTGTAGCTCTCATTTTCCCACTTCCCTCAGCAAATAAACTCTTGTTTTCCCTCAACCTGTCTCTCTTCTTAAGCATAATCATCTCCTCTGTGCCCTACCGTAGTCTAGTTAGACATCCATCCTTGTTTAAATCCTTATTAGGTCACTGAAAATACGCATATGGCCAGATGTCAGAAGTACAGATAAATTATATTCAAGTATGGATATATTGTTTAAATGTCAAAGTATCTTCTTTAAAACATACATGAATTGCTACCAAATAATGATAATAATGATAATAAACTTTTCTGACTTTTTCATAGAATTGCAACATGCAATTTTTTTTTATTTCTTCCAATGTAAGTTTACATTATTATTATTTCAAACTTAGACCTTTTTGTCCAGAATTGCACATTTGTATCTCAACATTCAGTCTTTTCTTTTCAGAATTGTGAGCATATATTTTACAATTCAGTTTTTTCCTCATAATTCATAATTCAGCTAACATTTTAGACTTTTTTCATATCTCTGAGTTAAATATTAAGAATTGTGAGATTTACACTATGTCTATGTATTTATTACATAATGTCATAATTGTGTATTATAAACTCCCAATTCTAAGTACAAAGTCTAAACTGCAAGTTGTTAACTTAGAGACATTAAATATGTTTTGTTATAAATTTTATCCTGTGGTGGAAACAGCTTTCATAGATTGCTGAAATGAACAAAATAAGGATATCCAACAAACCAAACTATTTCTTTGATACAAACCCAGTTATTTGGACTCCTTAAGTTTTCATTTACTAAATAAATAAATGAACTGTTAGTGTGAGAGTAATTTGAACGGCCCTGTTGCTCTATAAGATGCACAAAAAAGATAAACTATTTGGGTCATTATGCTCTGCAGAATATTCACTTTGTTCTTTGGAAGGTTAATGAGTGTTAGAAATTAAAAAGTTTGGTTTCCCCTTGAAAATATAATTCAATAAGAGAACAAATATTCTGTTTCAAGTGTCCCAAAGTACACTTGTACTTAATTATTAGGCTAATTATGTACAGTTCCATAGCTTGGGACCCTTAGGTTTTGACAGTGAAAGTCTTCTGTGTAACTGAAGCTTCAGAGTTTCCGTTTGGATGAGAGCCATAGCCTCACACCTGCTTCCTCGTGTAAATGCTGTGGCTAACTGAAATTTCCGCTACGTTGCCCAGAACAGATAAATCAAACTGAACAGAAGCCAGGACAGTTTGTGGACAGACACCTGATGACAGACACAAGACAGTGCTCTGACAAATGGGTGTCCTGCTACAGTATATTCAGGCAATTCCCCAATTCTGGAGTAATTACACACAGAGCAGCCCTTGATAACACAGCTGACCCTCTTCTGCTAGGGCTTGTCTTAGTCAGCTTGACTGTGCATTGCTCATAGCTTGCATGCCTGCTTGTTTGCTGCCTGTCTTAAAAAAGACTGTCTATTTCTTCCTACTCTTAATGTGTGTGTGTTGAGGTATATTTGTTTAATTTCCTTTTTTTTAACATTTTAACTTTAATTTGTGTGACACAGTGAAATATATTGGTGTGTCATTCGTACAATGAAACACAGTATATTTCAGAGCCATCTGTGTCTCTTCTGTAGTCTCCTTATTAGTTTCTGTAGTTCATGTGAAGTGTTAATATCCTGCCTCTTTTCTCTCTATGTTTTTAACTAACACCTGAAGGAAAGACCAGGGGGAATCCATCAGCAGGTTTGTTGTTCTCGTATCTACATCCTCCTAGTGTCTGGAATGTTTTAATTATTTAAGTATCGATTGTCTTTTAGCTTCCATGACATCAATAAAAATAGGGATCAGAATTAAGTACAATCAGTCATGGCATGTTACATATCTTGCTTTATCTTTCACTCCAATTGATTTTTTTATTTATTTGAAGTAGTAGCTATAGTATGTGTGGTATCTCTTTTAAAATCCCAGAATAAACCAAGACAGGATGATCAGGATGCCGATATCAAGGTTGCATAAAGAATTATGTTTTATTATATTGCTTGTACATTAGAATCAGTAAGATAATTTGAATTTAAAATTACATTTATTTTGAAGGATGCACTAAATTGAGTAAAAAGTTTAAAATCTTCACTTTTTTTACATTTCAGATAAACACTGTTATTTATTTTTTTTACTTTCTGTTCATCAAAGAATCCTGATAATATATATATATATATTAATCAGTATATTAAAATATGAGTATATTAAAATAATTTCTGAAGGATCATGTGCCCAATTCAGCTAAAAATCCAACTTTTCCGTTAAAGGAATAAAAAACATTTATAAATATATTTAAATATTTCACAGTATATTTTGTAATGTAATTTTAATGAAATAAATGCAGCTAACATAAGAGTTTTCTTTTAAAAAAAAACAAAAAAACTTTTGAACAGTAGTGTGATTTAATCTAGATAGTGCTATTATTTTTATATTTATATGTATTACATTAGTCACATGACCAGTATATTTAAATATATATGTACATTCATTACTATTAATATATAAATGTATATATATTTATGCCTGAGACATGAAACAAGTTGCACCAGTATTTCGTTTTAGACAATAGACAGATACACAGTTTAGTGATTTAGTTTCACCACTGCATTTGCCACAGTTATCCAATCAGAATCAAATATTTCAGAGAACCATTTAGTATAGAGAAGTCATAGAATAGTATTTTAGCTGTGGAGCAGCTTTACTTTGCTAAGAACAAGTGTGTGTGTGTGTGTGTGTGTGTGTGTGTGAGTGTTTCCACTACTATAGCTCTTTCTGTAATATTTCAGGCAAGTACTTTGGCCTACTTTTCAGTGTCTACCTACATGCACAGAAACGTGATGCACGTTTTCCATTCAGAGATTATTTATATTGATCGTTAAATTTTACTACAGCCAGGAGAAAGCAAAGATCACAGCGTTAATGCATTAAGGTGTTTTAACGTTTTAATTCTTTATCTTTTCCCCCCGATATCAACCCCCACTGTCTTCCTAATAGCCTTCGTCAATAGGTCCGGTTAGTAATAGCACTAAAAAGCAGTGACTCAGTTCCAGACTTAGCTGTTGACATTTAGGACCCTGCACGTTTGTACACAGTTCCTGACTATGTTTAGTCACATTAAAGACTGTCGCATCATCAAGGCTACAGTGTGATCAGATGCTTGCTGTCAGGCTGGTAACGTTTTATGTTTTAGCTTCCATGTGATTTCAGCAGGGGTGGAGTTTATTGCTCAGTCCATGTTAATAATGGCAGCACCCAAGGCTTTTTCTTATTTGAATCCTCACGCTTTCAATTAGTGCTGGAATTGGATGTTTGCATGGTTCGTATTAAATATGTGAAGAGCAGAGCACCAGCACTCAGACTTAAATGAAGTAATTTACAGTTGGAAAAGCCCCACAGTGTGAAGCAAATGTGTCATTAAATGTGATGGAAAATTAACCTTCAAATTGCAAACGCATTACAGCAAACAGCTAAGCTGTGAATACTTTTTGCATCGCCTTTCAAATGGATGTACGTTAAGTCTTTAGTCTTTAAGAAAACATTAGGTATAATCCACAATCCACATAATCCATTTGCACTGGTTAGAGAGTGAAAGGAACTAAATATTTACAGAACAATTATTTATAATTAACCGGAATATCCAAGAAAGTTCGTCAAAGTTCCTTGGTTGTTAGACAAGTATTGTACACAATTTACTTCTAATATACTTCTAGTGTGACTTTATATTACCATGTTTGGTTGCAAAAACATACCGATTTATTTTGCATTTTGCTCCATATTTACCCCCAAGTCGTGTCTCTGTTTCACTGTTGTTCCATCCATATAATTCTTCCACTTAAGGAGGTTGTTTCTGCTCACAGTCTTACTAATACATCTGCCATCTGTCTTCCTCATTTCCTTAGTAAGGGTCATAGTAATAGACAGAGGCTCTTCAGGAGGTATACCACATGGAAATATAGGTACCCAGCATCCCCCACTGCTCCAGCAATATGACCAATGTGAATGCTGACTAACCTTATGCATGGATGATGACGGCCACCTCAGATAACATTACAGACCCTACAGAGGGTCTAATATGAGGGTCCTATTGCCTGTTGCCTGAAGGATTTAACTGCCACTGACTGATCGATCCAGTACCCCTATCTGACATGCAGCAATTACTCTACAGTGCTTTTACCAATATGATGCAATATCTAATTTGTAATAATAATAAAATAATCTAAGCTTCTAAACTTCAACCCACCAATTTTCCAGCATCCCGACATAATCGAGTGGTTTTAAAGGTTCAGTTCAGTTGTAAAGGATATCTCTGACTGTACTGTATATGTCTCTGTTTGCATTAGCACATTATTCTTAACCTGCATGTTGCACGTGCATGAAATTCATATCTATTAAGTCCCCTTTGTAGCATTATGTCTTCACTCTCCTTCTACACTACATCTCTTTCACAATGCCAAGCATGAGATCAGTGGACTTTGTAGACATCCAGCATGAAATCATTTTTTTGTCTTTGAAGTAGTATGTATAAACCTGTTCGGCCCATTTTATTGTATATATTCTGAGCGTCTATGTCAGGCTTAGAAATGTAATGGAAATGTTGTCAGGCTGCTCCACATTGAAGGCACAAATAGATGTAGGGTTGTTAGAGAGTCATTGAAATATTGCTTGCTGATTGGGGGAAGCCGTGGAATGAGGTTTGTGATGCATGATGGTCTTTTGATGCAATTTTTAGTCTTTGGCGATGGAACTTCCAAGGTTAAATGTTCCAGATCATGACAACAAATATTAGCTATGCACCCAGTTTTAATAAGCATTTTGAAGTATCACATTAGAAACAAGTGATGAAAATACCCAATTTCTGAAATATTTACAAATTCTTTTATTCGCGAAAATATTTTTTACTTGAGGTGGTTTTTGTCTTTCGCAAAAAAAGGGTTAATGCAAACATTAATGCGACGTGGAAACAGATTTGCCGAAAAAAATCCTCCAAGTGCATCAAAAATTTGTGATTGGTGTGATAGGATGGAATAACCATCCGGGTATTTTTATATAATTCCCAAACAGCAGGCATCCACCTCTGAAAGCAACCACATTTATTGTTCTTTGTCTGCTCTAAGGTGCAAGTAAGGAATTATATATGAAAGTAATTATATTCAGTCGCTTCCCCCACTTTTCTTAGGGATCATAATGCCTTACTATAATAATGTTTATCAGACTTTGCAAATGTTTATGTGATGTTAAGAATTTTGTGCTAAAGTTAAATTCGCACCTTAGGATGGAGGCCCGGCTATTGTAATGTTTTACTGGAGGAATTTAGTAGAACCTGCAGGTCCAAAATAAGCCATCATAGCATTTTTTTATTGAACCACACTTTAGTTAAATGCATTTTTGTATTTTTTTACAACTCTGTTTATTTATTCCTTCCCACTTCCCATCCTCTTTCATCCCTCTCCTGCAGTCAAAAGTTAAGTTTTCGGGAGCGCGTGCGCATGGCCAGTCCTCGCGGTCAGAGCGTGAAGAGCAGACAGATGTCAGTGAATGACCGCCGTTCTCCTGCCACAGAAGCTGGGGTTGAGGGAAGCAGCCCTGCCAAGGTCCAGAAGAGCTGGAGCTTCAATGACCGAACACGCTTCCGGCCATCACTGAGACTCAAGAGCCAATCACGCACAACGACTGAAGGTGAACAGCTTTTTTTATTTGGTCGCTGTTTTTTCACCTATTTTGTAATAGAAGTATATTTAGGAAAGATCTCTCATTAGCTGATAATCAGGCCTGTGGTTTCATTTGATGTTATCTGCTAGTCTTGACACCTTTATAAACAAGAATGAGTCTTTCCCTATATACCGTATTGTTTTTTTTGCTTTTTTTTTTCTTTGGACTTGCCCTGAAGGCAGGTTTACAAATGCTATTGGGCTGCAGTGGGAGAACATGGTCTCCCATGGGACCCTCTGTTTGCACTAGTTAACCTTGCTCATGCTCCCATCACCAGAATGCCCCTCAGGGAAGAGGAGCGCGAAGTGGAGATAGAGACATTGTTTATAAGAGGGATTTCAGTATTGACAGAATCCTGTACATTAGTCACAAAGGATTGACCGAACCCTTGGTCTCATGGGAAAATAAAACAACAGGAAATGGTTTAGTAAAAAATGTCTTAATCTGTTCATTAGCCTTGTCAGGGCTTTGTTTGGAGTGTTGCTTACAATCAAAAGTAGTAAAGTTACAAAAAATGTTTGGATGTTAAATGTGGCCCCTTATAACAGCAGCTATGTAGATTGACGTGAACTTACAGTGACAGGTTTAAACAGGACTAAAAGTCACCAAAGAGAGAAGTCGCCGAAAGATTTAGTTATCAGACTAGTTTAGGGGAGTGTGTTTAATTATTCAGCAAAGCAGAGTGTGCAAACAATATAATATGAACATCAGAAATGTAACATTTTAAAAACAAAAAAAGCTTTTTTTTTCAAGAATCATACTGACTCTAGTCACTCTTCAACACTGCTTCGATGTGTTTTGTTGTTGTGCTATAAGATTTAGTGTAACATTCTCAATCAAGCACATTTTCACAGAATTGCTCAGTTACTCAGTGGCAGCAGCGATCTAGCTTCAGCCCTGTATGAGACCCATCAACCCAAAATGAGTCTCATACCCGCTGTGCTACAACTCTCTGGCTTCATACTATTATATAGCACACTATAGATCCGCCGCAGGCTGCTGTATATATAACCTATAAGGCACTGTTGAAAAAGAGAAAAGGCTTCACATTTTGATAGCAATCATCCTCTGCCATTTATCTGTGTCATGCACTGCTGTTGCTGAAGGGGTCAGGCACCACACGCGTTGTAGTGGAGGAATTTATTCTCTTTTACAAGCATTTGTTTTTGATTCACAGTCAAGTCCTATGTTTGTTTGTTTGTTTGTTTGTTTAAATACAGGGACATTGAGACATTTATTGACATTTCTCCATTCTCCAAACCTTTGCCAAATGGTCACAAACTTTTTATGACTCCTTAGGCTTAATGTGATGCGTCAGTACAGCAATACTTTCTTCCAATATTTATGCAGTAAAGCTCAGCGGAGTGGCCTGTGGTCAGTGTGATGGGAGTCAAGGGAAAGATTTGCTTTGAATGCTATTTTGATTCATAGCTGTATTGATCTGCCCAAGGCTTTCTCTACTTTTCAGCCTAGTTAAGGTTTTAGCCTTTTTGAGGATCCGCTGTAAAAATGTTTTTGCTTGCTGTGTTTCTTATTCTTTTCCTTCCTCTTTACAGCTGACACAAATCTTGGACCGGATGATGCTTTTGATGAGAAGGGTTGCCATTGTGATGTGACTGTGGAAGATCTCTCTGCTCCACTAAAGGCAGTGATCAGGGCAGTCAGGTGAGTGTGACTTCACAGAGAGCATTGTTCTCCCCTAGTAAAAGCTTGAAGTATTCACACTGTAGTCGCAGGGTTGAAAATGCTCATGTTGACCTTCCTGGCCTATTGAGGCATCAGGGTTTAGATCGTCACTGCTGTCTCTCTCCTGCTGGGAGAGGCCACTGATGTTGCTTCAGGTGACTTCACTTCCATCACTCTAAACTATTAGGGTCTCCAAGGAGGGCTGAGATTTTTCCCACTCTTCTTTCCCAGGGTGTCAGATAGAAATGCTCACAGTCAGCTCTGCATACACACCAGCTCATCTGACAGACAGAAAACTCACAGGGGCTTGAATCGGCAAGGCGTTACAGAAACAGATCACTGAAATCTGCTCCCCTCTGTGTCAATATTTGCTTTTTCACCTTCACTCTGAAGAACGTTATAGCTATGGGTTTAGGTTTCAGTGTGCCTGTGGTAATATCTGTGTTTTCACAACTAATGTCATCTGTAGCTTTACTAGAACACGAACCTCGCTTGAGTAATATTATTATAAACCGTTTTTGAAGCAGAGGCATCAAAAAAAAAATTTCGCGGGTTATAAACGGTTGTGGTATTAGCGACTCCTTTCTGCCCTCTAGTGGTTCTGAGCAAGCTTACACAACAGATTTATATTTTTA
The DNA here is from genome assembly GCA_032361145.1 of Enteromius fasciolatus. Taxonomy (NCBI): domain Eukaryota; kingdom Metazoa; phylum Chordata; class Actinopteri; order Cypriniformes; family Cyprinidae; genus Enteromius; species Enteromius fasciolatus. The sequence continues at coordinate 11,533,817 of JAUMHR010000063.1, read as the reverse complement.
AGCTGAGTCCATATGAACATAATATAAGGTTTATAGATATGTCTTCATACATAACTGGAAATATTTAATTTTATGAAATTTTAAAGCTAATGGTTGAAACAATTAAAATTGTTTGTGGTTAAAAAACACACATTTCCAATTTGGTAAGAAATATAAGCAAGATGTACCTAATGAAAACATCTTTTTACTTTTCTTTTTTAAATAAACAATTTTTTTTCTTTACCTTTTATGAATATGTGTAATAATGTTTTAATCAAAAGTTAGTTGAGTCTTGTTTCCTGTTTCACTGTTGACAGGATAATGAAATTCCATGTGGCCAAGAAGAAGTTTAAGGAGACACTTCGACCTTATGATGTGAAAGATGTGATTGAGCAGTACTCTGCTGGTCACCTGGATATGCTATGTCGTATAAAGAGTCTCCAGACTAGGTGAGATTAACCAGCCTTGTTTATGTGGTAAAAATAGCGTCACTAAAATTTATAAATTCATTTATAACTTCTCCATTCATGGTTTCTTTTTTTTTTTTCACACACCACATTCTCACACATCAATACACATTAACAAATGCAGTTAGCACAAATACATATTTATAGAAAGCTGTACAGAAAATAGTTGTTTGTTTTCTCATGCACACTTTCTGCATCTAAATGTCCGTGTCTGTCTTATCTCCCTGTTTGCGCTCTTCCATTTAGATTGGACACCATTGTGGGTCCACAGACCCTGAGCAGCAAAGCCAAGACCTTTTCTTCTCCTTCCCTGCACTTGTATTACAGCCAGGCCAAGAGGAAACACTCTGCCCCAGGGTCAGCCGACCCACAATTCCCCTCCCTAAACTCTTTCAACTCTAGAACATGCAGAATCCAGAGTCAAATGCTGAGGCCATGTGTCTAAATCTCTAGTGCCCATTACACTCTGGACATCCACATCACAGCAGTTCAGCTTTTAAAGTGATAAACACTTCAAAATAACATACACAAATAAAATACCCTAAGATCCTTAAACCAAACCTTTTTTCTTTTTTTATCTAATTGGCATTGAAACATAAATATATTTTGTTAGATTTATGCTTAAGTAATACATCTTAATTCAAGTTATGTTATTTGATGTTATTATGCAGTCTTCTTTTATGATGTTTAATGCAAAATGAGACTGAATTAGAAGAAACTAACATTCAAAATGATTTTTTTGCCATAAAGGCTGGACATGTTTGTGATGTGTCAGTATCTGTTCAATTAATCCTTCATCCCTTCCGTTTTTCTCCATGTAAAACTTTATCCCTTTTTAACAGGGTTGGCCAATTCTAAACCAGCATAACCATGATGCAGTGCATGGTGTTAGAGTGAATGTGCCTGTGCATAAAACATTTCCTCTCAGCTTTCCCTGTTATGGTCCCAAAGCTTGATTTGTATTCAAAATTTTGTCTGGCATGGAACTAGCATATTAAAATGTTGTTATTCTACAATATCTCAAACCAACAGGTGTGTAATCAAGTAATGTAAGTTGTTCTGCTAGCTCTGATTTGAATAACCATCTCTGACTTTGAAGCAACAGTTAAGAATTTAACCTAGATTGCTGAGACCTTTGTTTTGATCATTAACATGTATTAGTAAATCACATGTAGTAATAGTATCTTGTCATGGTGCCAAAAGTACCATCAACCTTCTTTCTCCTCCCTTACTTGACGGCACATCCTAAAAAAAGTGCTTGACCCCCGTATGTTTTCTCATCTAGACTCGCCACAGCTGTGGGTCCACATCAGACACTCAGCACCAAAGCCAGGAACCTTTCCTCTCCCTCTCTACACATGTATTACAGCCAAAGCAAGAAGAAGCACGCTGGGTCAGAGGCCTGTAGCAGGCTGTGGGGGGGCTAGTCATGGGGCTGTACTTACCTCAATCGCTTCATATTGTGAATGGAGTCCAGTGGTGATGATGTGTTCTACTAAAATTATTCATAGGGTTTTGTTAAAGAGCTGAAGTGAATAAATAATATCTTGTCATTTGGATGTTTGCTGAGGCCATGTTGAGAAGAACTGATATATGTGACGCTGAACCACAAAACCATTCTCAAGTAGCACGGGTATATTTCTAGCAACAGCCAAAAATACATTGCATGGGACAAAATGATTGATTTTGATGGCAAGAATCATTAAGATATTAAATAAATATCATGTTTCATGAAGATATTTTGTAAATTATCTACAATAAATATATTAAAACTTTATTTTTGATGAGTAGTATGCATTACTAAGCACTTCATTCGGACAACTTTAATAAAGGTGATTTTCAGATTTTGATCCCATTGCACCCTCAGATTCCAGATTTTCAAATAGTTGTATCTTGGCTAAATATTGTCCTATCCTATCCTTTTTTCCATTGACTGGTCAATTGACCATATTTGTGATGCAGGGTCACATATCAGACCTCTTTATTTATTTTTTTCTTTATTTAGTATCTTCATCATTGGACTCCAAGGTGATTAATAAACTGTGATTTTTTTTTAATCAATGAGATGATTTATTAATTGTGTAGCACACACCCTGATTGGTTCAGATGATTAATGATGGTTTAACTCAAACTGCTCTTGCACGATAGCTTTGAAAAAAACAAGAAAGCATTAGATGATTATTTTTTTGTAACGCCTGACAAAATACACAGAGAATCACAGACTGAAATGTGCAATCAAAAATGTATTAATACTGTGCAAAGTCTGCATATTTTCTGCATGGAGACCTTGGATTTTCATAGACTACATCTACCTGAAAATGTAAAATACTACATTATCTTGCTCACAGGGTTTCTCAGGAGCATGGTTTATCATTTTGGATTTTATATTTTAATCAGCTAGCATAGGTAGATCAGATAGAGCTAGTTCTTGCATACAGCATGAATGTAAAAAACAGAAATATATCAGCATCTTTTCCTTTTCTCCTTTTAACATAGAAAAAGTAGATGATGGTGATGCACTAACTTATTTCCTTCTTCACTAACCAAAGTCCAGTCTTATCCTGCTGTGCTGTTCCCTGCTCGAGCTCAAGGAACGATGCATACTTATGTATGTTAAAAAACTTTTTTTTTCTCATAGGGTGGATCAGATACTGGGAAAGGGCCAGATTTCAGTGGACAGGAAAGGCAGGGAGAAAATCCTCCCAGAAGGAGAATCCTTGGAGCATGACATGAGCATGCTTGGCCGTGTCTGTAAAGTAGAGAGACAAGTAAGCCATATTAACTTGATGGTCTAATGAACCACACTACTGTTCAAAGCTTTGGGGTAAATACAATTTTTGATACTTTTTTTTTTTGGATGTAAAATTAATACTTTTATTTTATTTATTTAATTTTTATTTTAGCAAGGATGCGTTAAATTGATTGAAAGTGGCAGTTATTTATAATTTACAAAAGAATTTTATGCTGTGTTTGTTTTATAATCATCAAAGAGTCCTGAGACAAATGTATCTCAGTTTCTGCAAAATGTTGAGCAGCATTTCTATTTTCAGCTCTGATAAAAATAGGATTTTTTTGAACACTAAATCTGCATATTAGAATGAAGGATTATTTGACACTGGAGTAATGGCTGCTGAAAATTCAGCTTCGCCAGCACAGGAACTAATTACATTTTGAAATATATGAAACTAGAAAACAGTTATTTTAAATTGTTGCAATATTACTGTTTTAAAAGTAAAATCTTGCCAACCCTAAACTTTTTAACAGTAACATACACATTTTATGTCAATTAAGCATGAAATACAGTAAAATCCAAAGTGATGTTCTTATTTCTAATATAATACAGGTACAGTCCATTGAGTCAAAGCTGGACTCATTACTGGATATATATCGGCAAGTGTTGCAAAAAGGCCCCTCTTCGATGCTTGGTCTGTCTGCTTTGCCTCTGTTCGAGCTGGATCAAACCTCCGACTACCAAAGCTCCATTCATAGCAAGGATTTGTCATCCTCCTCCCAGCTTACCGGAAGCAGTGTGTCTCGTTCGGGCAGCAGTAACCTGCACCATGGTCTTCATCTTGCTCTGGCCCCTAGTGAACTCAACTTGGGTACCGGTTACCCGCATTCTGCCTCCTCCTTGTCACCTTCCCCTCTCCTAAACAACCAACCCTCCAGCCCAGACAGTTTCTACCCAGCGTCCCCTCCTCCAATTCTCACCCCCAACAACCTTTCCAGAAGTCACCAGCGGTTCAGTGAGCTGACCAGGCCGGTCCCAACAGTCCAACAGACCCTTCAGCTCCCTCCTATGGTACCAACGCCTCAAAGTCGGCCTACCAGCCTTATACCAGAGACGCTACAGGAGAGCCGGGCAGAGTGTCTGAGCAATTGCCTGTTGAGCACCCAAACCGAGGATGAGTCGGACAGGGAAGCCGAGAGTATTCAAAGCACGGTACAGCTACGGGACAAGCCCGAGCGTAACCCGAAGGAAGATGGGTCGTGGAGAAGACACTTGAGCCTTGACATTGATCCTCTTATGCTCATGTCTTCCACAACAGCATCCTCGCTACAGGTTGAGCGTGGGCTTGGTAAATCTCTTTCCGCTCAGAACCTCATGCTACCGACTGCTGCCGACTGCCATCCCAGCCTGTCCACTCGGAGCAGTGGCAGCAGCAACAATGAGTCCAGCGACCGCGAGCCGCTGGCTGACTGGGGCGATACGGAGCTCTTCGTCAATGACAAAGAGGTGGACACCACGGAGGGTGACCGTTACCACCTCCACCAACAAAGCAACGATACAACCTTCTCTTCTGAGCTGCTACGGACAGGAGCCAGTGGGCCGTCTCTCAGCCAGGCTGGACCAAAAGATGGTCTTGAGTCCCATAACTTGCCTCATGTATGCCTCGAATAACACCCATAGCACAGGAACCTCACTGTGGAGACTGGACACAACCTCATGTCCCTCACTTGCTTCTTTTCCAAAGGAAATGGAGTGTCCTGTACGCTCTATGTTTTCTAATTTTCACGAGAAGACAACATGCTGTTCATATGTCTATGTTCATACGTACATATCAATGCATGGACAATTTATCAAAAAAAGAGAAATTATATTAACAAGAAACTGTTGTGAAAACAATTTCCGGGTTCAATATACATTAAGCTCAATTGACAGGCTTGTGACATAATACTTACCTCTGTAAACACCGTAAATGACTGAAAAGTGTGTGAATGTAACCATATGAAGCAATCTTAAAATCAAGGAAGCTTATCATTTCATAAACTTACATTTCTGATTTGAAATCGTCCAGAAGTTGGCCCCATTCATTTTCACTGTGACTGCATTATGCTAACCCATATACTGTGTATGCATTTAGAATTTATATGCATTTTTTTGTTGTCAGTCAGTATTATGCCACAAATGCTGTCGGTTGAGCATAACTTGTATTGAAGTTATAACACTGCTTTAAAATAATGAAGGGTTATGGTACTGATTGAGCCTTGCATGGGATCGGCATGTTTAAAATGCAACAGAAAATAGAATTGGAAGTGTGTATGCACCTGTAGTAATTATCCCTCACTCAGCATTTCACTTCCTCCTGAATGTTTAACAGGCCACTCATTTGCATGTGTTAAGAAATTGTGGGGGGAATAGCAGAAAAAAACAGATAGTCTTGGTCCAAAACCACATTAATCAATGATACTATGCAAACCTCAGTCAATCAAGCAGGGTTTGCAAGCAACTCCAGAAAAAACTTGGAAACAAATGCATCTTCACGCTGTAGCTTGCACAGAGATAAGCTTTCTTAATTTGACTGCGTCCTTTAAAACCTGAGAGTCTTAGCATCTGAAGAAAGCTGAATGTTGTAACTTAACAGACGGTATGATGTGTTTAGGTGTAGTGTCTTGTGAAGGAGGTATTTGTGACAATCAGGCTTTTTGAAAAGTACTGATTTCTGATTTTTCTGACTCCAGAGTGCTCATGTGGATATTTGGCTGCTAAAATGTAAAAAGAATAATTTCATCATGACAATAAATCACACTTGCAATATCATAACTAATGATTGTAATTAAATTTGACATGTATTTTGATTGCTTTGTAACCTGCATCCATATAATTAGACGTTATCTTTATCAAAAATGTTTTTGGAACTGCGGTAATATCTAATTTCTGTTGTATTTACTAATTTTGTTCTTTTAAATTCTGTAGCAAGCAGGCGTCTTATACCTAAACCTCAGCTTTGTAACTTTTGTTCTACATTTTTTATTACATGCTTCTGAATGATACAATAAGTGCTTTAGCTCAAATGCTCGTCTGTAAAACTTAGAATGTAAAGTGTATCATTATGTGTACGTAGACTAACCATGATTAACTGTTACATTTTATGTTTGTTTTGTTTCTATTTTTTGTTAAAAACATCTGAGGTGTCCATTAAGGATGTTTTTGGCACTGTACAATTGGAAGCACAACTGTTCAGATGTGTAGAGGAAACCTGCAAATGTGATGAATTGTTTTAACATGAATATGCTTTAAATAAGATTTATAATCCAGAGATAGTTGAGATGCGTATTTCGCTCTAGAGTTGAGGTAAATAATATAGGCACCTGAGAATTTAACTGAGAAAATGTCAACAGCTGTGGAACTAATTGATGCTTGAAATGCAGAAAAAGGGTTGTACAGAACTATAGTCTTCTTAACACATTATGTTTAATAATACTATTGTTATTGCTTTTCAATCTTCATTTGTAATTCAATGTTTTACGGTGCCTTTTTGCATTTTATTAAACGTTTATACAACTTCTGTATTCACAGTACCTTGAACTCTTATTGAAATTGTTATCTTTTGACAATTGCACATTCTCTGTTTGGCTGTGAACTTAAAGCGTCTTGTCAGTTTAAGCAGCATTTCTTTGTTTTACCACTAGATCAAATAATTTATTACACAGAAACTGGCCTTAATATACATGCTTGATAATGTTAGCGTTCTCTGTCATTCAGAATAATTTATTTCATCATTGTGCACATAACAGAGTTGATGCTCTGGGACTGAAAAATGCAAAATGAAAATTTATGATCATCCTAATACTTAAATAAACAAATGACTTGAAACTTGGCCTAGTGTGCTTGATGTTAATGTCTGTGTGTGTGCCTCGTCTTAGTTTGTGGGGTCAGTTGGATCCCTTTTCTCTTTTCTTCAATTATACATACAGTATATGTGAAGTAAAAGCAAACAGCATATATATATAGAATTTAGCAGATGCAGGTCTAGTGCATCAGTTACTGTGGGTGACCTTATAGTTTTCTGTAAAACATTTATTTAAAACACGGCGTCATTTAATTGTTTTAATTTATTTTTTAATCAAAAAATAAATAAACAAACAAACAGTCATTTCTAAAGCCGCAAAAAGGTTATGAAACCTTTTTCACGTTGTAATATTTATTGGTTATGATTTTCACAAATAAAAAGCTGTTTGATCAGTAAAGGGATCACGTGAGCGGATATTGATCGACGTTCATGAACAGATTTGTGGTCGTGTTGGAGGGAAGCGTCGATTATCCAAAGTTGTGTTCTTCTTATATGTTTGTTTTAAATGTCGGACTGGGAAGATGAGTATGATACGGATGGTGTGGCGATTTCAAAGCCGTTGACGTTACCCGTTCAAACTGTAACGTTACCGGTGAAGTCATGGAGGCCTCCGTCTCCTAGAGGCGCGCGGAGCCGAGAAACCACGAGTGTCGGCGCAAAGTTTGGTGGAGATGGCGAGCAATGGAGAAACTGGAGGAACCGAGACTCTGAATCCAATACCGGAGCACCCGGTAAAAACACCAGGCCTGGACCTGCAGGCTACCGCAGCGGTGGAGACAGATCAGACTCGTCACCGACAACTCTGAGTGTGGAGAACTCGTTGGTCGGCAGGATAATAGGTGAGACATAGATGTCTGTGGAACATTTATGTGGTAGTCTTTGGGCTGTCAAACTCAGCCCTCTTGGTAGTAATATATGATATTTTACTGATGAGTCTGTTAAAAGTTGGTTCAAATACGTGGCTCCGTCATATCGAGTCAAGAGTCGAAAAAGACTCGTGAGCTGGCAACGGATGATTGAAGCACTAACCGTAAGGGAATCTGTAGCGAAAAAATGGTTGTATTTGTTATTTTTAAATAGGTCGACTGAACCGAATTACGATATAACATTACAGAATCCATACAAATGGCATTGGGACAGCTTAATGGCACGTTAAACTTGCGTTCAAAACAACCGGAAGTCATTTATGTCTGTTCGTCTGCTTAGGTCGAGGTGGTGCGAAAATTCGGGAGCTCGAAGAGGGCAGCGGAGCATCCATAAAGGCAAGTTTTATACAAGTTGTAAACGAGTTATTCGAGTATGGCAGTGGCATTTGGAAAGCCCAGAAACGCCTGTATCTAATCACTGAAGCTAGACTCCAATGTTAGCCGGTCACATCCTGAACTGTTGGAAAGTTGAGATTTGTTCAAATGCAAGACATAGTCAAAGTTTCTTTGTTTTTGTTGAATAGCCACCATTCACTTTCAAGTTAAGTGAGTTTTATATCTTTTGTATGAGCAGAAGAAAGACATTATTCATCTCAAACCAGATTCTGTGTTGATCAAGTTCAGTAACTGTCAGTGTTGCACAGTTCATCAATTATGCAAGTTTCAGTTTAATTTAGAAAGTAGTTTTGTTGCTCTTAGGCTAGCGCCATATTTAGGGAAAATGAGTCTCAATTGTTCAGCAGATGAAAAAAATGTCTGAAACGCGATAAAACTGCTTTAACAGTTGTGAGTTGTGTAATTTAAAGGATTTGAACATTTACAGATTCAAGTTTATCCCTTAGCCTCCCTTTGTCTGTGAAATTCATTGTGGCATCTAACATTGAGGTCTATAAAAGGCAATAGTTTCATCACAGCTCTTTTTAGTTTAATAATGGTGTCAGTGTAACAAAGTACATACATGACTTAACCCTTTATAGGGCACTCACTGAAATAATTGGAAATTCATAATTTCAATGCTGGAATGTTATCGGAGGCTATTACAAGACTTTTAAGCTTTTGTGAGTTTAAAAAAATAATCAAAATTTTATGTTGTAGATCCAGGTCAATTAAATTTCCATGTATGTTTCCTCGCCAGTCTATGGTCCTCAAAAAGAGCATCTATTTACAATGTTAAAAACACATGAAATATAAATAAATGCATAAAATGTACATAAACATAATGAAATATTTATTTAGGAACATTTCTCATTTAATTTATATTTCCCCCCCTTTGTTTTATTAATTTTTTTAAGTGCCATAGTCACTTGTTTTTCAAAAGCTGGATATATGCAAAAAGGTACAGTTTAGATCTACTGTAAACAGACTGATCCATAATATTTCCTTAGAAGCAGTCTTTCAAAAGCTTTTTGTTTTTAGAAAACAGTAAGGCATATGGGCTTAGAACAACACAAATGAGTGAAAGACCGTTTTCTTTCACATGGGAATTCATACTGTTTAAATGATGCATGATAGATAAACCGTGGTGCACATGAAGCTGAGGTACTTGTCTTTGGAAGCCGTGATGCTCAGCTCAAAGCCAAAGATATGATTGAAGATCTGGTGCATGGAAATTCTGTCAGAGGTCCTGGATATGGAAATGGTAAGTGCACAGGAATAACTAAGCTGTTGTAATTTATTATTTTATTGAATTGTTCATTACTGATATTTTGGGTTTGTTAATTATTAATGCAGGGTATCAGAATGACTCTTGCTGGCCAGCTGCTGCTGTACGAGCTGTGGCTGCAGCCACCCCTGCAGCTGTACCTATTGACTGGACTGCACTCAGAGAAAACCGGGACAAATATGAAGCTATGAAATGGCAAGGTGAGTCTCTAGTGACACAGGGTGATGTGATCATTACTTTATGTACACTTGATATATACTGTATCAAGTATATAGTTAGATCTGAACTATACCATACTAACTATATACATGCTTAAACCATCATATTGTTTTTTGCAGGTCTTCACCCTCTCAAGAAGGATTTCTATATTGAAGCAAAATCAGTGGCAGCTCGCAGTGCGGAAGAAGTCAAAATCTGGAGGTAGAAGTTGTCACCTTGTCTTCTTCACATTAGCCCACAGATGGCGGTGTTTATCTATTAATAATATTTTTATATTACATGTGAAAAACAATGCACTTTGCAAAGTGTTTAATCAGTGTCTTTTTTTGCCACAATTTTTTTTTATTAACCTGTGGTCACTACTAGTTTGTTAAATTAAAAAAGTAACTAAAATTACAATTGAAATTAAACAATTATAGTTTCAGACATTTTCTAAGTACACTTATGATAGACCACATATATCCAGTTTTTCCTGGTTCTTCGAAGCAGTTGTTGAATTAAAATAAGAAATATCTTAATTGTAGTTGTATTCAGTTATATTGAATTCATCTGAAAGGTCCCCTAGTTGAGAACCGCTTCTTTATAACATTAGTTTGAAGTGACACTTCATTCAAAAAGACAATGAATTAAGATTTATTTCTCTGACATGTACACACACAAAAAAAATGTTAAAATATTGAGCCATTATTAGTGCAGCACAGTGCATATTTGCATAGTTTTTGTACCCCTTCTCTTCTCTGCCCAAATAGAAAGGAGAACAACAACATCTTTGTAGATGACTTGAAAGATGAGGAAAAAAGACCTATTCCCAATCCAGTGTGCACTTTTGAGGAGGCGTTTGCTCACTATCCCGGAATAATGGAAAACATTGTCAGAGTGGGATTTAAAAAACCAACTCCCATTCAGGTACCAAATAGAGATTTCTTTTGTGATCCTTCTCTAAATGTTAAGATTTATATGTGAGAATAAATGTAATCCTGGTTATTTTCTCTCATTGTTCAGTCACAAGCCTGGCCCATTGTCCTGAAAGGAATAGATCTGATTGGAATAGCCCAAACAGGAACAGGCAAAACTCTGTCCTACCTACTCCCTGGCTTTATTCATATGGATGAGCAACCAGTGTAAATGTCTACCAGAGTTTAGTCATTTAATACGTTTAATCATTTTATTAACAAAATTGATTTTTTTTGTTTGTTTTTTTTCCTCTTTTTACCCTGTAGACCAAGGAACAAGAAAGATGGCCCTGGCATGTTGGTTTTGACTCCCACTCGTGAGCTGGCTCTCCAGATTGAATCTGAGTGCAACAAATACAGCTACAAAGGATTTAAAACGTGCTGTAGCAAGTACCCTAAATAAATCATGTTATGCAACATGCATCATTTAAGAAATTCATCAAGATTTTTTGTCTCTTTTTTTTTTTTTTTTTTTCCAAAATTCCTCTCACCACTGCAGCATCTGTATCTATGGAGGAGGTGACAGAAAGGCCCAGATTAAAGTAGTGACCAGTGGTGTGGACATAGTCATTGCTACACCAGGACGATTAAATGATCTCCAGATGAATGAGCTCATCAACTTGCGCTCCATCACCTATCTGGTACATTAATCATGGCAAACATACTCGGCCAGTAATGGTGCATTATTTTTGTCAGCAAATATTTAAAATAAAATAGATTGGAGTTTTGTAAACATTTGAGTCTTGGTTTTCCCCATTTTAGGTGTTGGATGAAGCTGATAGAATGTTGGACATGGGCTTTGAACCTCAAATCATGAAAATCATTCTGGACATTCGACCTGACAGACAAACTGTTATGACTAGGTGATGGGCTCAGTGGGCTCATCTTTTGTCATTAAAGTTTGAATATTTGTATGATTGCCTTTTTGCTAAATTAATCTGCTTTTTTCCTTTTGTACTACAGTGCCACCTGGCCAACAGGTGTCAGGCGGCTAGCCAAATCCTACCTGAAAGACCCCATGATGGTCTATGTGGGCACCTTAGATCTAGCGGTGAGTAAACAGTTGTAGCAGATTAAGTATTTATATTGGGTAACAATATTAATTATTTAAGACAATGAGTAGACACTTGGTCAAATACAGCTTTTCTGTTTATACTCCTTATTAAAAGTCCCCAGTTAATTCCCTTTCTGCATCTGTCTCCTTTAGGCAGTAAACACTGTTCAACAGACAGTTCTGTTCGTGCAGGAGGAAGAAAAGAAAGCCTACGTTTTTGACTTCATTGACCGAATGGAGCCTCAGGACAAAGTACTAATATTTGTTGGGAAAAAAGTGAAGTGAGTTTCTCAGAGTGAAACTTAAATGAGAATAAGCTTAGCATGCTTCCACGAAACAGGGTATAGGAGGAATTTTTGCACACACTTTCATGTTCCACTGAAATGGTATTGCATAATATAATTCATATTGTGATCTCTTGATGTGGTAATCAGGCTGTGCCCAATCAGTTTGTGTGCTTGAGAAAGGTGTTGCGGGGAAGTGCTGCTCTTTTCTAAAAAATGAAACTTAGCATTTATCTGATGCCAGAGGGAGTGGCCATCTAATATGTAGCCATAATCATTTTCCACACCCCTGTAATACTGGCAGCATTTGTGGTTGCGCAAATATTAATGCCAAAGTTCACTTTGGAAGAGGTTCTTTACCACAGCCTGACATTACGATTTAGTACTTGATCCTGATTTGGCATTTCCATTATTGGATTCCATAATTGTATCTGCAAAAGCCTAATGTAATTTGGGCAGTTTTAATAGTCATTCTACTCTAGAGGTGGTGCTGTCTGAGATCATCCTAAAACCATAAAAATAAAAAAACACTAAGACCCTGTCTACGTTACATTACTGTATGCCAATCTGTGTTGCATCAAATGTCAAAATTGGTTAAGAATGTTTTGTCATCTGATTTCTCTTTCCTGTTAATGCATAGAGCTGATGACCTCTCCAGTGACCTGTGTCTGCAAGGTGTAGCAGTTCAATCTCTGCACGGAGACCGCGAGCAGTGTGACAGAGAAGAGGCACTGCAGGACTTTAGAGATGGTGTGTTAGTAAACAGCGAAATATGTCATTTCTGAGAAACTAACAATACCAGAATTGCTAAACTGGTGACTTTTTTTGACAAACAAGTAGTTCCAGTCATTCAATTAATTTAATCAATGTTGTTTTACAGCTATTCAAACAAACACTGTTTGGACAGTGGTGCATGAAATGCATACTTCACAGCTAGGACTAGTTTTGGTGTATTCAATGATTGTATTAAGCCCTTTCAGATATTAATTGAAATTGATCTCTGGGATTTCCATCTGTCTGTTCGTGGCTGCTGTCAAAGGTCGCGTGCGCATTCTGGTGGCGACTGACTTGGCCTCACGTGGGCTGGATGTTCATGACATCACTCATGTTTTCAACTATGACTTCCCTCGGAATGTGGAGGAGTATGTGCACCGTGTCGGGAGAACAGGTCGAGCAGGGTGAGTGAAGCATTGAAAGCTGTGACTGACAGATACAATAAAATATGTGATTATTTAACCGTTTAGGCTCTTTATGTAAATGAGTCTATGTCTTTACTCAGGAGGTCTGGTGCATCTATAACCCTGGTAACAAGAGAGGACTGGAAAGTAGCTTCTGAGCTGATCACCATCCTGGAGAGATCTGGTCAGGTAAACACACCTGCAGGCATCCACTCCTTTCATTACGTTAATTAAATTAAAAGCTTGCAAGGTACATGTGTACGATATAAAAATAGGGATGTACGTAATGTTGTCACCATTTTAGTTAACCCTTTACAGTCGTTGCGACAAACCTCTTTGCTATTATTTTGTGAATCTCATAGAGAAATTAAAAAAAAAACAATAATGCAATAGGGATGCAAAGTATGTCCATGGTTATGTTGGTATCTGATAAAAAAGGTAATATGTGTGTGTCTGTATGTGTGTGTGTGTGTGCTATATACTATTTCAATTATCGTCGTGATACTGATGGCATTACTTCATGTGTCATCAGTATCAATCCAGTAAGTTAAATAGTTCAATATTTAAGACAACTTTACTGCAGATGAAAAAATTGTTAAAAATAAGTGGGGGGAAAAAATATTCTCCATTGTACATATTGTTTAGTGTGTCAACTTTGCAAATTCATATTAATATTTTTGCATCCCTACATTAATAAAGTTTAAAGCAAAAGCTATTTTTCAATTTGCATTTTTCATCATTGGGGTCAGTGTGTCCGGTTTTTTTCTTAATCCAAGTATTATTTGTATGGGAAAAACACCTGTTCATTGTAAAGTTTGGATTCAAGGATTTATTTGTCATGCTAATTTATTTATTTTTGTTCATTATAATTAATAGATTGATTTTATTTATAAAAAAATTTGGTTGAAAGTGAAATCTCATTACTCACGCTACCAGCTGATCAAAACTCTTTTGGTTAAGTTTTTTTTTTTTTTTTTTTTTTAACGTAGCCTCACCACATCCTTTTGTCGGTAAATGTAACTGTAAAACAAATGGCTTTTCACGTGTGTGTGTATATATAGTATATAGAGAGGATGCTTCATTCTGTTGAGATCTTTAGTGTGTTGTGTTTACTAATCCTAATGGAGAATCTGGATAAAAAGAAGCATTATTCCTGTTTTTAAGGATGTGCCAGAAGAACTGGTACTGATGGCTGAACGTTATGAAAAGCATCAGAGGGAGAAAGCGATGTTTGCGCCCAGAGGTAGAGGTGGTGGTGGTGGAGGTGGAGGAGGAAGGAGAGGTAGTTTTAGAGGAGGCTCAGATCGGTGGTTCTGATCTCTTCAAAGGTAGTATTTGTTGCATTCATTGATCTTGCAGTTTCCAGTAATATCAGTATGAAGAAAATGTTTTATTTCACAATTTAAGTTATTTAAATTATCATTCAGCCAAGTATTTGTGTCTATTGTAACAATTGTACTGTTGATCATTGCTACTGTTGTCTTTCAGGTTGATGTGACTATACTCACTGGAGTTCATTCATAAGCTTTTAAAGTGTTGATCCTCTCATTTGTAAAGAGCCTGTGAAGTCCTTGTAACTGACCATTTAAGTTTTTATGTTTAAGAAACACTGATTCGTTTTGTATGCATGATATATTTATTTAATAGGATTTTTTTTCCCCCGTTCAGTATTTTTTTTTGTTATCTACATTGTTGTGAGGTTAAAATGCCTTCAGTTGTAGATGATGTAACAGACTTGTTCAGTGTAATGAATATCAAATAAAAGCCAATAAAAGTATTTGGAATATGTATTAGTGAATAATAAATTAAGCAACAGTTGATCAAAATGAAAGAACAAAACATGCATAAATACAATAAGAATAAACACAAAACCAGAATTATTGGAATATAGGAAAGTTGTTATTGCGCTGAAATTCGATTTCATTTGCCAGGAAATTACAGCTACTCTGAGAGACTTGATGTAAGAGATTATGGGATGGAATGAAAAAGTTTGGGAGATGACGATTTCTCAGGTGTTCCACGAAGTCTTCTAATAGCTGCTGGAAGCATTCGGCCAGCTGACTGTATGCCCACTTGTCGTCAGTTCCTCTATCAGCACAAGCATGGAGAAGAGTGGTCTTTGCATAATAGGAGCAGAAGCTGGACATCTTGTTGGATTTAGAGTCATCCCCTTTGAGCTGTTGAAGAAGATACTTCAGGAGCTTTAGACATTCCTTCCTGTAGAGGTAGAGCAAAGTTCAGTTATTTATTTTATTTTATTTTCAACATTGTGGACTTGTATTAATGCAAAAAATAAAACGCAATCAAAATAGTTTCTACACTTAAATTGTAGCAGCATCAAAGCTTGGCACATAAGGAACATATTAATTATTACCGGCAACACTTCGGTCCACCGTCTTCACAGCATGTCTTGGAGTGGCCATGCTTTTTCAGAATTTCTTTTTCGACATGTGAAAAAGAAATTCGCCAGGTATCTGTAAAAAAGGGCATTTTTCCAAATAACTTGTTTTCAGTTTTTGAAGAGCCACAGTATCTTGGTTCATATAGAACACATCAAATAACCAATGACTGATAAACACTATACCTTTTGCAACAATTCCATCATGCTCCATGCTTCCCACTCCCTCATATTTAGGCACCAGGTAGAATGGTTGATTCCTCATACTAGTTCTTTCCTTTTTACCAAGCCAGTTTTCTATTTTGAAGCCGTCTTTTGTAAAGTCTGGCCAGCTTGCACGATGAACCTTAAGACCAAGAACGAAGTCTACAGAAATGGTGCTCATAGCGCTTTCTTTGATTTTTATTTCCAGCGTCACTGCAGGGCATTTAGCCTTTTTTCGCTGTATCTTAATTTGGTCTACAGAACAAAAAAATATATATAAATACAAATATTAGGGGCAGTTGAATAAACTTAATGCAAGACCGAGGGGTTAACTTTCCAATAGAAATAATACCAATCAACCTTTTCACAACTGAATTTAAACAGTTTTGAGGGAGGAAAAAAGACGTTTTAAGACTAGTCTAAACGGTAGCAGCCAGCCCCAGAAAGCTGGCTGTAGTCTTTTGGTTCAGAGGATGGTCCAAATGCAGTCAAGGATTGTTCTTGGACAAAGGTTTTCTTATTCCGAGATTAAATTAAATGCAAAAGGCAGAATTCTGCAGTGTTGTGTTGTGAATCACAAGCTAACCATTTACTGATTCAGCTGAAACGTGCCATAATTTGAAAATAGCAACATTTCCACTTTAAAGTTTAATTTTTAAAAAAAAAAATCCATATCCGTAACATTAAGATTTAATATATTTATGAATGTTTCTGTTGTACTTATAAATATCTAAAAATGAGTTCTCCGGCTACAGGGATTAAGCGATAATAATTGACATTGACAATTCATGTGGGCTCATTTCTTTACGTCATGTCGTAACATCTTGTGGTTGAAAATCTTGTGGGCGTTATGTTGTGTTCAGATGTTTGATTTCGTGTTTATTAATACGCTAAAGAGTTGTTTTCCCCAACCTGATTCAATTTAGGCTTATTTTCCTGCCTGTAAATGGTCGAAATTGCCGCAAGTGTTTTGATGTGAAAAGCATGTTGCGACAGTAGGAGATGCAGTTAAAAGTCCAACAAAGAGACGAAGCTAGATTATTGTAAACGTTCCAAAAAAAAAAAAAAAAATTATTTCAAAATATACTGATTAAACTGTTTAAGCCTAAATTACACATTATATTATGAGATCATTAAAAGAGATTAATAAATGAAACCAATAAATATTTTTTTATTAATACATATTTGGACCTACATGGGAGTTTCTCCACGGCCTTCTTGACGGCATCTCTGAATTCACTCAGCATTTCGCTGGCCCGAATGGTCTTGTCTTCATTTAGGAATTTGTCCAGAGGACTTTTGGGATGTCGTTTCAATGCAATACTGTAAAATGCTCCGGTCTTATCAAACTCCTGAATGTCCACTCGCTCCACAGGAATAGTCAGCATCACATCAAATTCATCTGGTTCACAAATCTAAAATGTGACAAAGCAGGTGTTGCTTGCTTTTAAATAATTATCTATTAAATGAGTGTTAGTATAGTGATTAGAAATGTCAAAGATCATATAATCGGAGAGTTATAGTCCACAATTGAAATAGTCCACAAACATATTCTTTTTTTATTTCTCTCACGGAATAATTGAATACATGCATTTATTATGTTGTAATTTTGAAAGGTAATTCAGAGACACGTCCTGAAAAAATAAACGTGTGCAATAAAAACAGGCAAAAAACCGCTTGAATTTTCACATTTGGGAAGATTTTGTTTCGTAATCTAATTATTAAAGTATTATCTTTTTGGACATGCTCTGGTGTATGAATGCCATTATGGATTTTGTTAATAAGATGTTTACATGTTCTGGTAATCTTATTGATACAGAATCGTGAGTGGAGAGGTCACTGCATCACTTACTTTAACGTTTTCATAATAACTTCCAG
>JAUMHR010000063.1:11483629-11506994 GCA_032361145.1 Enteromius fasciolatus | reverse complement strand
AAAAAAATGATAAAATGGTTTACACACATATATACTGTACATACATGTATACATATACATATATACATATATATATACAGTGGGTACGGAAAGAATCCTGACCCCCTTAAATTTTGTACTCTTTGTTATATTGCAGCTATTTGCTAAAATCATTTAAGTTCATAGTTTTCCTCAATGTACACACAGCACCTCAGAATACCAGAATAGAATAAAACAGACGTTTTTGCAGATTTATTAAAAAAGAAAAACTTAAATATCACATGGTTCTAAGTACTCAGACTGTGATGCTCATATATTTAACTCTGGAGCTGTCCATTTCTTCTGATCATCCTAGAGATGGTTCTACACCTTCATTTGAGTCCAGCTGTGTTTGATTATACTGATTGGACTTGATTAGGAAAGCCACACACATGTCCATATAAGACCTTACAGCTCACAATGCATGTCAAAGCAGATGAGAATCATGAGGTCAAAGGAACTGCCTGAAGAGCTCAGAGACAGAATTGTGGCAAGGCTCGGATCTGGCCAAGGTTACAAAAAAAGTTCTGCTGCACTTAAGGTTCCTAAGAGCACAGTGGCCTCCATAATCCTTAAACTGAAGACGTTTGGGACAACCAGAACCCTTCCTAGAGCTGGCCGTCCGGCCAAACTGAGCTATCAGGGAAGAAGAGCCTTGGAGACAGAAGTAAAGAAGAACCCAAAGATCACTGTGGCTGAGCTCCAGAGATGCAGTCGGGAGATAGGAGACAGTTGTAGGAAGTCAACCATCACTGCAACCCTCCACCAGTCGGGGCTTTATGGCAGAGTGGCAGAGCCAGAGCCCTGACTTAAACCCAACTGAGCATCTCTGGAGAGACCTCAAAATGGCTGTCCACCAACATTTACCATCCAACCTGACAGAAGTGGAGAGGATCTGCAAGGAGGGATGGCAGAGGATCCCCAAATCCAGGTGTGAAAAACTCGTTGCATCTTTCCTAAAGAGACTCATGGCTGTATTCGATCAAAAGGGTGCTTCTACTAAATACTGAGCAAAGGATCTGAATACTTAGGTCCATGTAATATTTCAGTTTTTCTTTTTTAATAAATCAGCAAAAATGTCAACAATTCTGTGTTTTTCTGTCAATATGAGGGGCTGTGTGTACATTAATGAGGAAAAAAAAAAGAACTTAAACTATTTTAGCAAATGGCTGCAATATAATGCAGTACAAAATTTAAGGGGGTCTGGATACTTTCCATACCCACTGTGTATGTATATAATATAAATGCAATAAATTGTAACTTACAGATTTGGTCAAAGATCTTGCTATTACAGGGCCCACCATGCCAGGTATAGTAGCAAATGAGTTTGTGATCCCAAGCAATATCCCAGCATATCTGTAGAAAAAAGAAAATGAAGGAGTACTTTGTCCATGTTCTAATGATAATTAACTTGTGGCGTGGATTTGATGCATGTACGGTTGTTCTAAACCATAATTCATATATGATTGCCAATAAAAAGCCTTGTCTTACGAGGGAGCAATGTCCAAATGGTTGATGTTAAATCCAGAAGCTGAAATGCCCCCTAGAGAGGAGGACATGGAGAGGAAGGCTACAGCCAAGACAAAGTTACATCCAGTGTGGCCAGCAGCCATTAGGAAGACGGCTGGTCCCATCATTCCTGGACACATTCAAGACAGACACACTGATTTATTATCATTAACAGACTTCACATCACCAGTTCTATCATCAATACATTTTCAAATGTACTGTTCAGTGCAAATCTAGGAATGTCTTACCTACTATAGTGAATGCCTTACGTACAATTACAGTGCGGATAAGATATCTCTCTCTCAGGAGGTCTGCCAGCTGTCCGCCCAGCAAAGCCAATAACCAACAACCAAGATAGGGCAGAGCCGAGAGCATTCCATTCTGAGAAGTCATTTGATGAGGCAATGATCATTTTCAGAAAACCTGTTTTTATATTAAATACGCTACTATTCAAAAGTATGGGAAAGCACTATTTTTTTTAAAGACATTTATACATTTATTTAGCAATTATGCAATAAATTGATCAAATTCTGATCATTTTAAAAAATGACGTGTGAGCCCTGCTTTGCACTCACCTGCTGGATGCTGAAGCCGAGTATATCATTCATGTAGGTGGGTAAGAGAGTCAGCAAAGTGTAAAATGTCCAGTTGTAAGAGAAGTGTGCCACAACTATGGCCCATAATGGCATAGACTTGAGGATTGATGTCCATGGGATGTAATCTGTGGTTGGGGACAACTGGAGCGAAGAATGAGACAAAGTGTTATCTGGTTTGAGAATAAAGAGATCATTTTAAGGGCAATGTATGAGATCACTGTAACGTTACCTACCTCTTTTTTTAAAGATTCCATTATGTAATCCTTCTCAGTCTCAGTTATTCTTTTGTGTGAACTAGGAGTGTTACTGACAAAGCACGCCCAAAGGAAAAACCAAAGAAGTCCGACAGCTCCTATGATTTGTGAAGAAATCAGATAAAGTGTGCATTAGGAACGTATTAAGACACAAGCCTTTGAAAGAATCTCTAGCATTACATTTTATTCTGCTTGTGCACACATTTAAAACGCATGTTATAATGAAACTTACCAAATATATAAAAGACATACGTCCAGTCTAGGTAAAAACATATCTGGCCAGACAGAGGAAGAGCCACTACAGTTCCCAGCTGAGCACCTGTAAAAAGAAAAGAAATAATAGTGCAAATACACTAAAACTTGAGTAGAGTGTTACAAATCAAAGCAGGTTACCTGTGTAAGAGATTGTGAGCAGTCGACTTCTCTCCAGAGGTGGTGCCCATGAGGCCCACATCGCATGCATAGCAGGAAATGACACTCCCTGGATGCACAAGAATTACTTTTTGAGACTTTTTTACAAAATGAATTACAATTATGGCATCTATGACAACAGCGAAACATTAAATTTTAAACTACGAAAACATAAGTACTAAATCTATAATGAGTTTTTGAGTCTACCTCCCCAAAGCCTTCCAACACCCTGACAGCGATGAGGTAACCAGCTCCCAGATCAGCAGCAATTGGAGTCAGCAGGGTGAAGATCACAGTGCAAAGGATGCCGATACCAAAAAGCCACTTGGCACCATACTTGCGTGCCAGGTAGCCACCTGGTATCTGAGTAAATATATACCCATAGAAAAAAGAGCCGAGGATCCACCCCTGAGTCTCTGAATCCCAATCATACACACTGGCCTGAGGAGACATTAAACTAAGCATGATTAACGAAATTCATGAAAATGTGCACTAACTATACTTAAAAAAAAAACTGTAAAACCTTTCTGGTAAAGTATGCATATGAAATATATGAGGATGTATGGTAGATGCTCTTACAGTGTGATTGTGTTTGGGAACAGGGATGCTGTGATGGGGGCAGACGGAGGAACTGCTGTTGGCACCAGAACTATTTTTCAGCATGTCCACCATTGCCACACTAAGGTTTACCCTGAGGGCATACGCCACAAAGAAGCCATAACAAGACAAGAAGGCCAACCCGTATCGTGAGGAGCAGCAAGCAGGAGCTGGAAGAACAAACAGATCAAACCATTGTCAAACGGTGTTTGAAGGATTTCCCTATAAATGTACACTCATGTTGTTCCAAACTTGACTTTTTGCACCCGAGTTGTAAATATATATTGTCAAGTGAATGTGGTGACAAAAAACAAACAAATGGTATGCTACGGAAAACGGTATTTCATGGTATGCTGCACATAAAACATGCATTATGATGAAAAAAAGTACTTTTTTTTCAGATTCTTAAAGTGAAGCCTAGTTCCTTTTGAACTTTAGATTCCTAAATCATTATCCAACATGTTAATTTTTGAAATAGTAATAGTACTAATAATAATTAATTATAACAAAACATTAGCATATAATATTGACATATGACATAATATTGACACACTATTAACTTATAATGATCTTACAGTTGTAACGAGAGTTACTACAGTATAGTATTAGTCGAAAACAGTTATCACGATACGTTTTTAGGGTAGTTACCTGCATGACTAACATACTTCCTCCTTCACGTGACTGTCTGTTTTAAGAGCACATCTGAAAAGGCTTTTGAATTATTTATGTAGACTGCATCAAATGCTGCGACACTTATACCACACTGAACGAATCAGATGAAGTCTGCACTTTTGGGAAGATTGAATGACTGAGACATCTCATGAATACTAGAATACTTAAATACTAAGGATTTCAATAAGCTGTTCTCGCAAATTACACGTTTACATTGTCAGTTAGGCACAGTTATTATGACTACATTCACATATGTATTATTACTTTGTAAGTACTAAGATTACTGCACATATGGTATCGTTACCAGTGCACTATTTTATTACGTGGTATGTTGTAAGCTAAATCTGCATAAAACACAATAGGCATTTATAGTTTCTGCTAACGTTACCTTTCTGAAGGTCTCCGGTGTCTTTCCGGCCTAATAAAGGCTGGACGTGATCTTCAGTTTCTGAGTCTGACACTGAATGCTCCATCATGTTGAGCGACCGCTCTCCTGCTGCCTGACCAGAAGCACAATAACAACACACTCCGAATGCGGAACCCGTGCTTCAGCGTCAGCAAAACACATATCATAATAAAGGTCTCGTGGTCTCCAGATTATATAACCAAAAATGAAATAAAATAAAATAAAAAATCACAATAATTTTCTAAATGTTTTAAAATGCATCGAAACATGTAAAACAACGTGCAAAATATAAAAGAATATAGAAGATTAATAATTTTATTTAAAAAAAAAAAATTAATGTGGCCGTTTTATATTAAACTTTTATTTTTCATGGTTTAATCAACAGATAGTTTTTTTAAGATCCATTACCAAACAGAATTTGCTTTTCTACTTTGTGAGCTTTTCATATTATTGCAGCAATTATCCACTAAGAGGAGCTAAAGTAGTACAGCAGTCTATGCTTAAAGGAATAGTTCACCCAATAATGAAAATTCTGTCATCATTTACTCACCCTTAAGTAGTTCCAAACCTGTATGAATTTCTTTGTTCTGCCGAACAAAAAGAAGACATTTTGAAATAAGTTTGTAAGCAGTTGTTCTGGGTCACCTCAATGGTGTCAATCACCATGTAAACTATGGAAGTCAATGGTGATCCAAAACCACTTACAAACCTTCTTCAAAACATCTTTGTGTTCGGCAGAACAAAGAAATTCATACAGATTTGGAGGGTCAGTATATTACAGAATTTTAATTTTTGCATGATCTATTCCTTTTTAGAAATGTCGAATACAGTCAGGATTCAGTCCTTTCATGAGCATTATTATCTATTAAAATAGATATTTTACTAGTGTTTTGAATGAAATTTTCACAATCGCATTTAAACGTGACCTTTTACATTTACTATAAGGTTAACCAAAAAAAAAAAGAAAAATACTTGCAGTATCTATCTAACGTGTGAAAAAAAATTAACGTTTGTGTGCGTGTTGGCATAAGAGTCAGAGGTGTCTTCTGATGCATTTGTTTTACATGGAATCAGTAATTTAGGAAGTACAAGCCCGCAAGGAGATGAAGTGAAATGCATTTATCTATTCCAAGAAAGGACCTGTCAGGGTACCCAACCACCCTCTAATGCAGGAAAAGGCTTGTGGAAGCATGTAATAAAAGATGACAGAGATGATAAATGATCAACATCAAATTTATTGTGTGCAAAAGAGTACATTTTAAAAGGCAAATACATAGAACTCACTAAAGAATGAGGATGAGCTATTCTCCAAATGAATACACAAAAATTTTGACCCAAGACTTTTCAAATCTGTGAAAAATTCCTGCACAGATCGCATATAAATATGTATACATTTAACAGACTTAAAATATCTTGTTAAAATACATTTCACAACTCCATGTCGTTTGTGTTTCAGATGTGACTAGTGTTTCTATATCATTGTTACATGGGATTAGAGCATTTCAGCACCTTGGTCTCTTAAAAACAAAAAACAAAACAATGCCCCGAGTTTACATCAAAACATGCAAACATAAAGTACATTAGTAGAACATGGAATACTTGGTAAGTTATTGCAGTTAAGAGGTTACGAGTATAGTTATGAATGTAAAAGAACTATTCTCCTCTATGCGAGTCATCCAATCTCGGTATTCCCTGATAGCACTTTACAGTGACACAAAACCATTTCTGTTCGTTCATATTTTCTACCAGTGATTCTAAACCTGGTTAAAACACCCATATCCTTTATTCCTTATACTCTATTACTTTCTACTGATCTTTCCACTTGTTCTACTTGTCAAAAACCCTTTGTCTGCAAGTCAAATTCAAAATTAGTACAACAGAGATCCAGATTACCACAAGCCCTAAATGTTTGGCTTGTCAGTAGTAGTACAGTATTTTAGAACAAACCTCCCCATTTCTACCATCTCCATTACTACCATTGACTTCAACAAAACTTAATGATCTTATTTCATACAAAAGCAAAATATGATAAAACATCACTGGCAACAATGCCTGGTTCTTATCATCACAGAGATTCATGCAATATCATAACAATAAATCTTATATAAAAAAGAATGCAGTTTACCAGCAACTGCAAATAAAAAAAGGTTTACATCATAAAACAATTGTCCACAATGGAACTGACATGTCCATGTTACTGAGTGAATGCAGGAATAAACTAGCTAAATATCTTCATTTATGGTATGGGTATGTGGAATTTTGGGAGGAGGAAGGCACAGTTTTGTTCAATGTGGAATGTGCAAAACTTAGACAAACACTAAAATGCTCCTGTTTCTCTGTTAACCTGAATGTGTTTGTACATTGATGAAGAAATAAACAGACGTACTGTAACATTTGCAGTTTGAGTACAGCTGCTCTCTCGTGATGGTCGCGTGCCACTTCCCAAAACGTTTAGAAAATAGTGAAGACGGAGCATAAAAAACGCTGCATCTGTCAGACACATCCTTCCTTCCCCATTTCCCCCTAAGCATTATCTTCCGCTTCCCTCCAACTTTTTTCAAAACAATGCAGCCGTAAGCAGTGCCCCTAGAGAAGGTGTTGAATAAATGTGTTTGAGAAGGAGTTTTGAGAGGACCTGATGGAAAACAAGTTTGCTCTGTCAGTTGGGTGAGGTGTTGTCACTGAGCTGGTCTGAAGGGACAGTG
The DNA here is from genome assembly GCA_032361145.1 of Enteromius fasciolatus. Taxonomy (NCBI): domain Eukaryota; kingdom Metazoa; phylum Chordata; class Actinopteri; order Cypriniformes; family Cyprinidae; genus Enteromius; species Enteromius fasciolatus. The sequence continues at coordinate 11,499,826 of JAUMHR010000063.1, read as the reverse complement.
AGGTTTTGGATCTGGCGATACACAAAGTAGAAGAGTTGTGGCTGTGGCCGGCTGTGCAGTTCGGCCTTGATCCTCTGAGGATGAGTGTCTGGGGCCAGCTGCTGTGTGGTTTCATCCATCAAGAGAAAAAGGGCGTAGTTCTCCGGGTCCGAAATTTTAAACTTGTACGCGCATATCTGACACACTTCCTCCGTTGTAGCGTATGGTTGCACCTGAAGGGTTTTTGCTGTGCAACCACTGTTTGCATCTTGCAGCGCCACCCGCAAGTAATTCTGAAAACAGACAAGAAGAAATCTAGGCGTTAATCCCAATATATAACAAACTTATTGAAGAACTTATGTGAACCGTGCTGGCAAAATGAGTATGAATGTGCACAGGCTAATTTTGACTTCTGGTTTTCACAAAAATTGGTTCATTAAGGCATTGTATAGCAATCCCCATGTGAAGTACTCACACAAACATGATCTGTAAAATCTAAAAAAACAAATGCTTAGGGAACGGTTCAGGAAAAACATCAGATGTGCAACATTATCTGTGCATTAAAATACATTTTTCTATAAGTAGTCTGTTGCATTAATATTTATCTAACCATAAAAGAAAAGAGGGAATCACTAGCTGTTCTTGCAGTTTTAATAATCATTAAATAAAATGAGTTATTTTGCTGTTTGCTTATCTTCGTCAATTGCTTATGTTTAGATGTAACATTTAAAAAGGAATACACTATACACTTGCTTTTTTATATTTGTGATTTTTTTTGCATTGCTTCTTATTCTTAATAAAGATAAAATAAAAAATAGCTACATTGTGATTATTAATGTGGTAAGACTCATTTTGTAAGCACAGCTCGTATATAGTGATGCTCCTAAATTTTAAGGAAGAAAAGAGAGAACAGAATTTACCTGGAAATCATCCACAGTTGGAGTAGTTCGCTGTGTTGTGCGTCTACGGTGCCACTGGTGCAGTGTGTTACGGGTCTCGGAGCTCAGCACACGAGCTGCCTGGTCCTCCTGGAAGTTCTTGATGAGAGACATCGCCCCATATGCACTGGTCAAGTAATAGCCTCCTACAATCAGAGAAAAAACATTTCAACGTTAAAAAAGTTTGATACCCAAGGAAATTGTGTAATAACTTCAGCAGTATTTGTGATGAATATGCTGAAACCGGGGTCTAATGTACCTTCTCCGTGAAGCAGTGATGGGTCCAGTAACTCCATCATGTACTCTATTTCAGCATCCAGTTGTGGCATGTCGCACTGGGCCATCACATACGTAAGCATGGGCAGGAAGTCATCTGCACCATACATCCTCCCTGCAATTGTTACAACAAAGATCGAAATCATGAATTGAAATCATATTATACAGAAGCATTATGGTTACACTCACGCATTTAATACAAATACTTCACGCTCATGTACCTGAGTTGTTTTCCATTATGGTGTAGATGAGCTTGCACACACTGAGGAGCAGAGACACTTTCTTCTCTGGTGAATACATCTTGCACATGTTGTGGAACTTGTGGCGAATCTTCTCTATGGCCACGAGGTCAGGAGGCAGAGCTCCATCCACACCCATCTCCTGGGGCTGCTTGGCTTTGGCCAAAACCAGATTCTCCTTCAGCTGCTGCCAAGTCCCACTGCTCACCTGGAAGTCCTGCAGAGCAGCCTCTATCACAGGCTTCAGAGGCTTCAGCACACACTTGTGCATGGCTTTCTCCATCACCTGATCTGTGGAGAAAAAAAAAGACATTATTTAGACATATTTAGAACATATGCATAAAAATAGGTCTCTGAGTATTAAAGTAGTAAAGCTAAATGCAGTTCTTTATATAGATCAGATGATCATGTAATGACAAAATAATTACACCACATATGTTTATGAATTTGTTTTGGAGAATTCTGAAAACAGAAATAGTAACTATGGAACAGAAAACTTGGAACATACAATCCCTTAAAAAAGTGAACAGAACGTCTGTTGGCAAGTCTATTTGTGGATGAAAGAACTGTGACCATGAGTATGTTGACTGGGATCTACGACGTGGTTTGTTCCATTTCCTGCTTTAAAGGGGAATACCTGCTCATAGTATTTTTACACCTGCTTTTCCAATGTTTACAAAATGTCTTCTGACAGCATAAGAGTCTCTGGTGTGCGTGAGCATATGTGAATATGTGAATATGACTCAATGCAACAGGCTTTTCTTGTAACTTTGATTGTGCAAGCAGGGCTTGAAATGATACCTAAACTGTAAAATCATCTATAAACTAGAAGAAGGGTATGTGTAACTTAAATCATCTGATCTGAAGAACAGAATGTAATGTTTAATCTGGGCTTTGGAAACTGCTGACAGCACTGCTTCTGTCAGCACACTGGACCACTGAGGGAAGCAATATAATAAGTGCTCTGACAACACTTCACCAGCACTTTATACCTTTTTAAATACATAAGAGCAAATCATTTTGGTCTATTACAAATGTAACTTAATGTCAATAGTGTAAAACCATTTACAGTAATTCTATGTAAATATGCTTTTTGGCTAATATAAATATGATTTGAAGGTAGGCTGTTTCCTAGAAACACACCGTGCATGATTTCCACAAAATGCTAGATGCTTTCATCGTGTAACATGACAGTTTACACTTCATTTATCATAAATTGTCTTAACGTGTGTGTCAGGATGACTCGACTGCTTGTGACCGCAACAGCTGGTCAAACCAGTTTTAAGAAATTAAGCAATCTAAACCTGTTTTTGAGATCCAATCGTTTAAATAATACATACTTCACAAAGGGGACTGTTGATAACGTTTGATAACAAATGTTATAAACTAGTGTCCACAACAATAGCAGCTTCAACCGGACAAGGTTACAGATACTCCCACTCCATTTATAAAAAAAACATCCATCAAAACCAAAACTAAAAAATAACCAGTCATAGTCACTGTGCCTTACATCAGGGTTTTTCTAGAGGTCTGACTTTAGCTCTGAGTCTGACATCACTTTAACAGATTCAGCTGAGTTGCAAAATGTGTTTACATGGTTGTCGGTCCTAAGAGAGAGCGGACAGCTCGGTAAATAAGCAAGACGCCTCTCACATAAGTGAGTGATGCAGAAAGCTCTGCTAATGAAGGGTGGCACAGAGTAAAAGATTTAGAGGAACTGAGCCAGGTCGCAGTTCCACTTTACAAGCTTTATTCTGTGGAAGAACCACAGACGTGGAAACGAAGGATTTGGGAGGGGTACAGATATTTTTCCTGTAATGTAATATCTGATTTGATTTAATCTGTAAAATGCAACACTACACTGTGTCTGTATATATGCCTGCTATAAACCTTACTCCATTTTAAAAACAAGTTGTGACATCAACAATCAGATCAATTAAACTACTGCATTTATTGCTTACTTTAACACTATAATTTAAATGTCAGTTGTGCCAGACACTTTTTTAAACCTTATTTATATAGAACATAGGTTATTATGTATTAGTGTACAGCATATTTTTTCTTAAATAGGATTATGGTATAAAGAAATGTATTAAAAACATTTTATAACATAATCTATACTGTCTTTTTAATGTCTATTATTTAGTAACTTTTTCTCCCTTAATAAGGATACGATTGGACATCAGAACAACAGGAAACTGCAGCGGTGATGGCGACAGGAATGTTTACAGGAATGTGGCTCAAATTAGAAACACTCATCCGTCAAGGCCACCTCTACTCAAAAGGCTATCTTCCAAGGCTTGTTAACATCCCCTCAAAACAATCTCCTGTCCTCCTCAACATCGCTCCTACACAGCGCTCTTTCTGTCTCTTACACTCCATTTCTACACTGCAGACTGGAAAAATAAAGCCACAATGACAGGAGAAGTGAATCCACCGATGCTTCCCACACAAGAAGTACACACTAAGGCTCGAGTTAGGAGACAAGGCCACAAAGTACGTCACAGCACAGAACAAAAGGCACACACAAACTAAACCAGACAAAAAAAATCTGCCTTATAGTCTACTGACCGCTCTAAATAAACGAACCCTTTCAGGAAAACGAATGATAACTTCAAAATGAATCTCTACTCTTAGACGTGTTTTTAAGGAAGTACTTAGAATAGAGCCGAGGCACAACAACAATACAAAAATCCTTGGCCTGAATGAGTCTTTCCAGACGTATCTTGATAAAACAGAGCGTCTTAATCCTGTTATGACTCTAAAATTAGTGAATAGAGCTGGAACACTGACTTATCTCTATTTAAAAATAGAGGGTGATGTTAATGTCAAAGGTCATTAACTGTGCATTCAAACTTATTTTTACTGCTTTTTAAAGTCACAGAACAGGATTTCACTTTATGGAGGCATAATCTCATAGCTACAATCTTTATTGTCATGGGCTTGTTTAAACATAACACTAACATAACAAAACCTGTCAGTACACATAGGCAGCTGCATCAGGTTAGGAGCTCTGAACAAGAGTCTTTTTCTCTGCATTCTTGCCTGACACCCACATACTCAATGCCTGAATCAACAAGCAGGAAGGGTTACGATGGATCGTAGAAGAGCTATATCAGAGAGACTGGCTCGTTTGGCTGAAGTTCGTTGTGGGAACATCTGGAAAGTGATCTATTCCTCAAAACACATAGCAGAGCTGAACTGTATTGACAACTCGTGAGAGAGAGAGAAAAAGATGCTCAAGGCGATGGATGATGCAAATTTCCTGGAGAACCAAAACAAAATCCAGCTGAGCTGAGAATCATCCAACATACTACCCTTGTTTACTTGAACCAGTTTCATGATAACTTAACTCCTTTAGCATGTCTATTCACTGGGCTTATGCAGTTAGTGTGTCATTGTATAAAGAATATAATTGCTCGTTACTGACTGTGAAAGATGTGTGGCCAGTTATACAAAGCCATACTAATGGAGCTCTGCCCACACATGAATATGCCAGTGTACATCTCAGCTCAATGTGCCTTGTGTGTGCCGCTCACGCGGAGTAAAATCCCTCCATGCTGAGATAATTGGGCACAAGAGTTTTGCACACAAACTCACAAGTTTAACCCTTAGCATTTATTTCTAATTCATTCACATATTTTACAGTTTGCAGCGTTACAATATAATATTGGCATTCTAATCACATTTGCTGTTGCTTCATATGTAATTATATGTTTGTGTTTTATTTTTTCTATTCTGTGTTTTATTTGTAGTCTTCCAATACTAGGAAAAAAGGTCATGTTTGTTGTGCCGTGAGCAGTGGACTCTATGGACCTTGTAAGTCAGTCTCAACGGAGACAGTGCGGTGCCTCAATGCAAGGTTTTGATTAGAAACAGTCTGTCAAGGCTTTTCCAGACTTTTTCATCCTACAGCCCCTTAGTGTCTTTAGTACTCATTGGCCCAGCCCCAAATGGTACATTTGATGTGTACTTGTGCTCTTACGTGAGACAACAAAGCTCCTCTTTTGCAACTTCAGCCCATCACTTAAGGCTCCACAACAGACTATTATTCTGCAATATATGAAAGTTTTAAGTTTGCTGCAAGGCCTTATGGTGGCATTTGGGAGAGGGCCAAAGGTATCACTGCAAGAATTACATTATGTGTTCATGCGGCAAGACAAAATCAAATCAGAATCACAACTGGAACTTGATTCAGCTACTGTAGGTATTTCATTAAAACAACTGAACAGATGAATAGTTTGCACCTACAGTCTTGTATGTATAGCTGATGACCTTATCATATGACATACTTGATAATGTAAGCCTGCAAAACACCTATTATAATACCTACAGCCCTAGACAATAAATGCGCCTTTATATAATCACTGGCGTCACAGCAACAATTCAATTTCCCTTTCTTAGCACAGAGCAGTTTTACTGAAAGAAGAAAGCCTTACCTATTTGATCCTCCGGGATAAGGGACTCAATTGGTGGGTCAAGCTCTGAGCTCTGCAGCAGGTAGGACTTCATCTGAGTCATGAACTGCCTGAGAGTCTGCAGCAGGTCCAGGCCTGATGTGTGGGAGCCGCGGTTCTCCTGCAAGAAGCTCACATAGTCCTGCACCAGGCAGCCAAAGTAAGTCCCTTTATCCCTAGATTGCTCGACAATCTTCCGAATGGCTCTCTTTTCGGGCGTCATCAAAGAATTGAGAACGCTGCTCATCTTGCGCAATTGACCTCTTAGTGCACGCGGCAGCACGAACGTACCAGCGCCGTTCTGCTTCTTTGACTTGAAGGGTGGTGGCACCTCCTGGTCGCTCTCCAAGTTAATGCCATCATCTTCTTCTTCTTCTTCCTCCTCCAGGCTGCTGTCACCTGTGGGCCGCTCAGTTCTGGAAGGACTGGCCTCCATGGGGAGAGAGAAGCTGTGGGTGAAGTCGAGCGAGTCTGAGGACGAGGTGGAGATACTGATATCGCTCAGACGCTCTCGTCCGTTGGAGCAGCGCTCATCCGCGGGGCTGCCGCTCTCCACAGCTGAGGAGTTGCGTGAAGACAGCTTGGCCAAGCTCCAAGATACGGCTTCCTCAATGGTCTGGTCATCCAGGGCCATGTGGCAGCGGAGGCCATCTGCATCAAGCAGACCAGAGGAATTCTTACTGCGGGATGACGGCACCAGGGTGGGTTTACTGAACTTTTTGGGTGGGGAGGATGAGGGTGAGAAGGAACTGAAGGATGATCCCAGCCTCCCCAGCAGGCTGCTCTTTTCCTGAGGGCTTTTGATCCAACAGACCGTCTCAGGCATAGTCTTCAGCTTACGAAGAACTGCTGATCTCCCAGAAGCAAAGCGGGGAGGTGGGGGCCGAGGTGGTGGGGATCTCTCACTCTTGGATCTACTCACACTTGCATGCGGTTTGTTTTGCGTCCTTTTTGCGCTGTCTTCCCTGTTGTTGCGTTCTGTGTGGCCAGCGGATGATTCTTGCTTTTTAGGTGATGAGTTAGTTTGGTGTGTCTGCAGGAAGAGGGGATTGATGAAGCACAGCGCTCCGTTGGATTGACTGCATTCGAGTTCAGAAGGGGTCCGTGTGAATGGGATGGCCGGAACTCTTGGGGATAACCACTCTTTTAGTCTCTGTTGTGAAACTTCACACACAGTCTCCCCAGACACAGAAGACTTCCGCTTATTGCACAGTTCAGTGTCCCAGAAACCTGCATGAAGACAACACAATAAGGCTCCATTTTAATAAAACATTACATTTTGATAAAAAATAAATAAATAAATCTCATTCTCTTAATTTGCTGATCTAAGAAGCCACAAAAAGTACTTTTTTACACAATCATGAAGAGTAGGTATTAAAGAACAAACATATAAAAGAGGAAGTCATTTCAAAGAATTCCAAATATCAAGCTACAATTTCAAGTCATTGACAAAAAGGCTGAAGAATACCAGTAGACATTCTAAATAATGCTTCTGAAAGGGTTATCCTAGAAGTTCTAGCACACATACTGAACTCACTAACATAACATAGCGTGCGAAACCCCAAAACCACAAAATTCCATGACATCAAAGAGAAAAACAAAAAAATCCAACACAACAATCCTGAAACAAAAAGCACAAGAACAGGGAAATGAAACTTACGATACACTAACGTCTTTTCTTTAGACTGCACAAAAGTTTACACGTCTACACTTCATGCAGCGGCTCTGCTGTCTGCGTTGTGAGTGGTAGAGTATTGCTGATACCCACACAGTGAGTGGTGTGAGTCATGCATGCTGATGAGGAGGTGGGAGGAGAACAGGCACTGGAGCTCTCTGTTCCTCCTCTCTTACAGCGCACTCGTTCATACTAAACACCACCCCTTCAAATGTTTTCATGTGATGCAATACAAGACAATGACTTTTCTTTGTATATTTTCATTATGTGATAATATAATATAATATTTGCTAATTAAGTTTAGAACAGAACTGGTGTCATAACAGCAGATGAAACTGTCGAAAAATGTTATTACTGGCCCAGTGGCACATAAATAATAATAATTATTAACTGAAATAAATCAAACAAATGTTGATGGTCTGATAAAATATTGAAATCCAAAAACATAACTATTCAATAAATGTGCTGAGATTTAGTGACACCTATGGTGGAGAGGAAAACTAACAGGCCCTTTTTTCTACAGACAAGAAAATATTCACATTTGTTCATTTATCTGACTCATTAATCCCGAAACGCAATATTTAACTCTAGCTATTTATACTGAGGTGACATTGACATAAAAAGTGATGCAATACCAAAATTACCAAGAAAGTTAGAATAGAAATATAGGTGAGACAAGAAATCGAATCAATCTAAAAAAAAATACAAAATTCTCGATAAGTCTCAGCCGTCTCTTAACTGATGCCATCTGAGATAAGAGGGGGAAGCGTTTGCGTCACTCAGATCAATTCTGCCGAACTCACACCTGTGCAGGAGTGGCATAACTGGAAACCTGCACCTGTGTTTACAATTGTACTACCCGATTGTGATAGTCCCTTTTAATCTTCACTTTCTGTAAACAAACCTAAAACACTGCATTTTGTTATACAGCTTTGGTCTCGACTTTCTCAACTCTTCTCTTGTCCTCAGTCCACCCCCATTGTCCCGGTCATTATCGTCAGTCAATGAACAGCTGGAATTTTGTCTTGGTGGAGTTTCTCTTGGAAATGAAACTAGTATGGAGTTACCACACCCGTCACTGCTCACAGCTTTACTCTGCATGGCCATTTCAGTATTCATTACTGTCCAACTGTATTATTACAGGCGGCATTCTTTAAAAGAGAAGATACACTACCTGCCAAGACTGACTATCTATCTCACCTATCCCATTCAGGCTGCATGGTGTTCCTGAGAAAAATATGTTCCCCTCTGAGTTTTCAAATACGTCATTTTACAAAAATAAAAGATCATCCTGTTTTAAAGCTTCCTCTTATTTCTCTAAAAAAAAAAAACTCTCTTACATTAAATCATTTAACTCTTTTAAAATAAAATGTGCAACTTTTTACCTCAAGCAAAACCATTCCACCATATAATTAAATAAAGGTACAGGTATCATTTTCTTTTGTAATGAACCTCATAATCTCCACTCAGAAACCACAACAGTTTTGTGTTTAAGATTCCAAACGTCTCAGTACAGGAATGTTGTACCTCATATACTGTACGTCAATTAAGGTGCAAAATTACAACATGTAGTCTGAATCAGGCACAAAGCACACAGACAGATCACATTTACTAACGTCAAACACATCTGTGGTCAATTTCACCTATTTAACATCCCATCATCTTCATATGTTGGCCACATGAGCTGTTTGTTAAATGCCACGTGCCGAATGTAGCCGTGTGTTTACTGGCACAGTAACACCTGTATAGTAAATGCTCCAGGACGTATGGAACTTATGTTCTTCACAACATGCCGGATGTTGTCACACTACAAATCCCAAATGTTATGCATGTCTAGATACAGCCTGTAGGTCTCAGGTTCTAAGACTTAAAAACAATAAAAAAGACGGAAAGATTCACTGTGTGTAAAATTATGTTGAATTTGTTAGCTTCTCTTAGTCAGTCAATCCAAAGCTGTTTATTAGTGTTGCACAAAATACAGATATCATAATGGATATTAGCCTATATTGGATATATAATTGTACATACCCATTTACTCAAATTACATTCCTTTGATGCCATCACTTATATTTAATCTTGAAAAAACACTAATAATCTAATAATACTTCAATTGAATCTGGAGCAAATGGCAATTAATTGGTTATTGGCCAACACGAAAATAATTAGTAATTTATTATTTAAAATGTGTATCCCTTCTGCATATATACATACATATATATATATATATATATATATACACACATATATATATGCTGTGCATTTCTTCTTAATGTTTTAGAGTTAGTTATTTGTAAATGCTTCAACCATATTAAACTGCTGCATGCTCAACAGCAACTCAACTTTGATACGTTGACTGTCAATAAAACTCTGACCTGAATTTAGGACGAAATGCAACATCCGCATTAGGTTTACAGTACACAAACTATCACACCCAGTCACACAGACATACAATAAACACAAAAAGTTGAGGGTCATTAGAGGAGTAGTTATGCTGTCTGAGTGAGTAATGCTGAAACTACCCAGTCAGCAGTTAAGCCCAGTAAAACTCTGGAAAGCAAACGTTCATGCATGGAGAAGAAAACTCACCTCTTCCTAACTGAGCCACCTCCTCCAGATCTTTAGGGGTCTTTGCAGCTGCGATGGTCTCGGGCAGCTTTAGTGTGAAGGGCAGAACGTCCCTAAAGAGGACAGACGAATGTTGAGAAGGGCTAAAAACACTACAAAAATGCTTCAAAAGACTTTCAGAGTAACAAAAAATACTAAAAACTAAACAGCAAGAATATCCAGGCTGAGAGTCGTTGTGTGCACTCGTGGAGAGAATGAAAGAAAAAATGAGTCAGAGAGAGAGAAAAAGAGAGAGCGAAAAAGCTGTTAATCAGAGCATGTGGTTGAGTTTGGCAGAGAGAGGGCTGTGTTTATCCACTGACTTTTCTGCGTGGCATTGACACAGACCTTGCATGGTTTGTTACGTCTCGCAAGCCTCTTTGTTACAGAACTTAGTCTATATGAATGAACTCTTACTATGTAATCAGGTTAAGACAGAATAACTTTGACTACATTCTGTTTATTTTCCTCTCTAGTCCCTTCCTTCCTGTTATTATCCGTGTTGGTCCTCAGGACTGGAATGCAGCTGAAACACCATCATCTGGTTTTACTTTACCACAAACATTTTGGTTTATTCTGAGAACTTCAGGAGATTTTCTGAGAGGTAATGGTTTTTAATTCCATGCACTCTTCCCTTTCATTGGCTGGTCAAACAGATAGTCCCACCTCAAATTCTTCTTCATTGGCTGAGTAAATATTGTTGTTTTGTGCAGAATCTTGGATCTATGCTTGTGTAATTATTACTAGTCAAGTCTTCACTAGTTTAGAGTTTCTTAAAGATGAAGCAATTCTTATAAATGATTAATATCTACACCAACAAAGCATAAAGGTCACTGTCCACCCCTTTATAAATATAACACACAGCAAAACAAGCTGTTTTTGTAGAAAGGATCATCTTACCTGCTGATACAGCAGAACGCCACCAGACGAAAGAGGTCTGCAAAGCTGATCCCTGAGCCCTCCAGAGAAAAAGCTGTAAGACACACACACACACACACCACAGTAAGTTACACATCACAGGAGTTGCTATTGGAAAAACTGAGATGACCTAACAGTTTCTCTCTAAGGGAAAAGTAAACAGAGCCAAATTTGAACATTTAAACATGCTTCACACAAGTCGCACAGGATCTGCATTACTGCAGAGATGTGAATGAAGCAGAGTGCATGAACTGTGTTGATGGAGATAAAACACTGAACTGATTTCATTTGAGTAGAATATCAGCATAGCACTGGAGCTGGACCCATACAACTTTTACAACTATTTATACATTTCACAAAAAGTTCTGTTTCCAAACAAATAATTGTGTTTCCATGTTTCCTCTTTCAGACATACTACCATTCAAACGTTTGTAGTGGGAAATTCCACTTCGTATTTCATCAAAATACAAGCAAACAGAGTAATATTATGAAATATATTATTGCAATTTAAATAAAGTTGTGCTGCTCAACATGTTACTGCTCAAACTGTAAAAATGCTTTTTTCATTATTCTTTGACGAATAGAAAGTTCACATAAAACAGTATTTAATATAGAAATAATAATAAAAAGACATCACTTTTTATGACCAATTTAATGCTTTCTCACTCAATATTAATTAATGTATTTTATTAAAAACTTTTGAATGGTTGTGTATTCTGTATATGGCACTACATATACATCATACTGATATTGAGTACCACAGTGCACTTATGGACGTGTAACATGAAATATGTCTGACAGAATAACAAAAAGCATAAATTAAGCTAAAGCAAACATGGCTATTCCAAATAATTAGACAGGAAATGTAACTCCATATAATTAGACAGGTAAAAAAACAACCAAAAATTCAAAGCAAGAGGAAGCGAAAAAGATGACGTACATATGCACACTATTAGTGGAAATAAACTTAGTATATAACTTACTATATTGGCTCTCTTTAACTGGGAAGTCCCGAACAATCAGTGTGTCACTGTCCATACGTAGGGAAATCACCTTTTTCTGCAGTTTATAACACCTCCTCACCACAAAACTCTAGACAGAACAGACCCCGAATAAAATGCACTGACTATGATGAAACATAAATAACAAAAGAACCTATTGTTGTGAATCAAGGTGACTGTTGTCATTACCCCTGCCGGCTGCGGCTGCAGAATGCGTCTGGCTTCCTCGTCGCTGAGAGACAGTAGCAACCACACAGAGTGTGTCTGCATCAGTCTGTCCAGGATGCTCATGCGTCTGCGTAGAGAGTCATATCCAGAATCCCTCACCCCAGGTGTACCAGCGCAGGCAGAAGACTGAAGGAAAAGACCGCTTACCTCTCCTTCCAGACTACAGACATATAAACAGAGAGAAAAACCTTTATTTCACAACACAAGATCAAAACCACGCTTGGTTTAAAGCAGTGGCTGTCAAATGTTTTCAGGTGGCAGATCATTTTAACATTAAAAGAAAAATTGCAGACCACCTAACATCCTAAAACTGTAAGAATACCAGTATAATAACAGCTACATACATTTTGTAAGTAAAGTAAAACAACACAAACTAATGTGAACTTCTGAACATGTTAATGTGAACCTGCTAATTCACTGATATTCTTTAATTTAACCAATTTTATATCAAATATTGATGTTTGTTGTTCATTCATTATAATTATTTTGTTTACTGTGATCTATATTTTTAATTAAACAAATCACAGCCCATTTGAGACTCTTTCCAGGTTGAGAGGAAGTAACCAGTACAGTACAGGAAGTAAACAGTACCACAGATCAGTGTGGGTTTGGAAAGTGGTTTTCCAAACCCACACTGATCTGTGGTACTGTTAAAAAACAAAACTACTAGACCTAAATTAAAACTATTTTATTACACATCCCAAGAAGTAATGTTTCTGAATGTTAGGTAATTGTCTCACTTTGAACGCAGGAACATCAAATGAGGAAAAACCTATTAGAGACTGAAGCTTGTTTTGGTTAAGCTGTTTTTAAACTTCTGAAAGCTGATTGTGAAACACCTGAATTTATTGTTCCTCCCATGTTCTTTAAATTTCATGGAAATGAGGTGTTGCAAAAGCATAGAATGTCCTACGGCTCAAAAATAAGACTCCACCTGCTGGAGAATATGGGAAGTACAATAACAAACACCGAGAATGAATCTTAAGCTGACGTTTGTGAGACTGAATGATAGAAATAAATCTGTACAGACTTAAAATGATAACAAAATATTTCTCCTGTCCTATTTTAACACCAGCTACAACCCTGTGACACTTTCAAAATACTGCTTAGTTTGCATTTGATCTTATTTTAAATATATTTTTTAATGAAAGAATTTAAATGTTGTCTCACACCTTTCCACGATGCAATTGAGAACATATACAACACGAAGGAAGGACTCACCCCTGTAAGATCTCTGTCTCCGGCTCTTTGGCTGGCAGAACCATCTCCTGCTTTAGCTCCGAGATCTCCGTGGAGAACGTGTCAATCAGCTGTAGTCATACACACACACAGAGAACACACAATGCAAGTGTAAAGAGCAGGAAATCTCAAGACATTCTGAATGTGTGCTGGTATGTCATTGAAGTTTTGTACAAATGGGAAGTGGCTAGGTCTGGAATTTGTCATCATGAAATGATTCCCAGTAGCAACTGCGTCAGTTTCCTTTCAACAGCTAACAGTGAGAACAATTCAGACGAAGACATCAAAGCACACTGTCTGTACATTTCCTTTGATTACTCCTAAATGAAACACTAAACCGTGGTTACTGTAACTACACTATAGCGAAAGAAAGAAAATCAGACATTAAACATGGTGATTTTAGGTCAGTAAGAGTAAGTGAACTTAGAAAAACGGTTTTGTTTTTGTATATTTTTCACAGACCTGTGTTTCTCCTGATGGCCAGCAGGGGGCAGGTTGATATTTTCACTCTCTCTTTTTTAATTTATTATTTATTCATTCTGTATGCACTGCTTAAACCTTTTATCCTGCAGAGATTCCAGTTAAGTACTCGCACTAATACGCACGAGATATTTCAGAAAAACCTTGACCACAAACTAGACAAGCAGAGACCCGTCCACACTTTCTGTTGCATTTCTTTTTTATCGGAGCAAGAATTTTCCGCTTACGCTTATGAGGCATTTCTTCATCTAAGGCCTAGTCAGCAAACCACAATTACACACCAACTCTTGGTTCTTTTTAAAATCCAGCTCACAGCCAAAGAAAGCACTCTGTAATGACCCAAAAGGGTTTCAGTCGCAACAAAATGTAGATTATTGCTGAATGAGCTACACACTTAAAAGGTCAAGACTTATTAAACCAACATAAAATAAACTGGATCACTGCAATGGCTTGATATGGCCCATTGTGCTCCATGTCAGTCAGGCAACAAATACCTCAACATTTTATTAAGCTTATCATCTAAATAAAAACACTCAGAAAGAGGCATGCAAGAAATTGTCCTGGATCTTGTATTTACAAGTGTAAATATGAACACTCACTTTTGAATTTTGACTGGCAATATATACACAAAGAATATCTGATTTATTATGTGTGCATGACATGTACAGTGCCATTCAAAAGTTTGGGGTGGGTATTTTTCTGTTTTAGGGTTAGAGTTTTTTTAGAAATTAATTGATAAAATTGACAATAAATTGCAAAATATTAATATTTTAAATGAATGTTGTTCTTTTCAACTTATTTATTTTGATCAAATAAATGCAGTCTCAGTAAGCAAAACCTGCCACAAACCTTTATTTATTAATGTAATATTAATTTGAATATTTTATGTATGCATTTATCTATTTATTTATTTGCAAATTTATTTAATACAAATTTAGCTTTGTTTCATCAGATTATAGGGGGAAAATAAAATGTATATTTCAAAGAATCAGTTTCTAAAAAAAGCGAAGCAACTTTGCCAGCAAGGGAAAAATATCTAAATGAGATTGTATAATCCTATTGGATGCTGACAGAAAAAAACATTTTCAACAGATATATAAGAACACAGTAAATTACTCTATAATAGAGTCACCTATCATTTATACTTCATAGGCATAATCCTGCTGAGACAGAAGAGATCTGATATAGAAATCATTGAACTTGCATTGATGAATTCATCCAGAAGCAGAGAATGACTTTAGCTTTAATGATGAGCCATTAAAAGAGGTGATGAAGCAGAATAAAAGATGCATTTTCACCGGCTGGACATTTGTTAGGAAATTCTGATGCCTGTGAGATGTTGGCTGGTGTTCTGGAGACTGGTGAGATCAAGAACTCTTCCAAATGCTGCAGTCATCCGTGCCTCTCTTTAACCAGCCGTGAGGTAAAGTCATTCACAGCATACAAAGCAGCCAAGACTGTAGGAAACTATGTGCTGACATTTTACTAGCACGCTTGTTTCAGCCAAACAGAGCCCTAACACTGAGAGGAGTGTTTGAAATATAAACACTCAAAGTGACAGCAGCAAAAAAAAATCAACATTTACACACCCTCACATTACTCCAAATTCTTATATTTATTGCATGGAAGGAAAAGCTTAAAGTTAAAATTTTAAGGAACGTCTTACACACTGTTTTTCCATATAATTAAAGAAAAAGATATACCTGTATAATACAGCAGATACTTAAGCTCCCCTTTTGTCGAGATAATATCTACCTGCTTCAAAAAGATTTAGATTTAATGTTGTAAATCTTAATGTTAGGGTTATTTTAGTATTTTAATTTTAGTAAATATTAGACATATAATCTGATAAATATTCAATAACTTTTTTTTTTACATTTTGTTTAGTCCTATCATCATCACACTCACTGATAATTAAATGACACGGTTCCATTCCCTTTGGCAAATATCAGAATGAATATCTATTTTTGTCCTGTAATGCCTTGTAGCATTTAAAACAATTACAGTGTTTTATGTTTTATTCAGTAGTTTAATCTGCCAGTATTCTATTCCATATTTCATTATTTAGAAAAGAGCAGGCAGGAAATTCTTTGCAAATTCAACATCTGGAAATAAGAACGTCATACATGTTTGGAACAACATGATTGCGAGTTCATCAAAAAC
>JAUMHR010000063.1:11451586-11479221 GCA_032361145.1 Enteromius fasciolatus | reverse complement strand
TGGACATCTTGGATGACATGGGGGTGAGTAAATTATCAGCAAAAGTTTTTTTAAAAGTGAACTTCTCCTTTAAGTTCTTTTTTTTATTGAATCTGAGAGCTGTCTGACCCGGCATAGACCGGAATGTACCTGAACTTTCCCAGGCCCTATAGAAAGCTATCCGATAACTATTTTTAAAAACCATGAATGGGCTGAAGTGATTAAAGGCTAAAGAGACTATGGAGAAAGCTTTTTGTACTGTATTTTTGACTTGTCTTGAACATTCCATGCAAAAGTAAGCTGCATTATTACGTCCTGCCAGATACATTGTAAACAATTCAGCTATTAAATCAACCACACCACCTAATGCTGTCTGTGCAGGTGACTTCGTTCACGATGAGCAAGTGTCTCTCTCCTGCTGTAAAATCAGCTGGAGCAAGAGCTAGCGCTGACCCACTTCCAGAAAGCTTTGATCCAGCACAGCTGTCTGAGTTATGCACAACAGCGTTTTCCTCCACAGACAGCAGAGTCTTGCAGTGTCAACCTCTTACCGCGGACAACCGAAACACAAAGCCTTTTTTCACTGGTTGAATTTATGTCTTGAGCTAACACAAAGCCGCTGTCTGGGTGCTGACACTGTAAGGGAAATCATGGCAAACATGTGCAGCTCAGCTCTCAAAGCCTTTGATGTGACCATCAGAATCTTTGAGAAGAACCAGCATCTCCCCCAAACCATTGCTTTCTTCTTATGGACCTTTGTGTCCTCCAGAGTCAATTTATTAACATTGCTAAATTCGGACTGTCCTGTGGGTGGAAGGTCTTTCAGAAAAATAAAGCCTGGAATTCCCCATACCCATGCAACAACATCTCTTTTCATTTCTATTAAAAATAGATCTATTATCTATTTCATCAGTTAAATTGATCTTAAATTTCTCCTGTTTTACTTTCCTTTATTTTTTTATGTATTATTCCTGTCTTTTGTCATGTAGTTTGTGTTTTCATTTTTCAAAGATTAAGAATCCTAATAGCCTAGTTATTCATTAATTGGCCTTTGTTAAAAAACTCAAGCTCTATCAGCAAAACAATAAAGTATTATCATCATCATTACTATTATTATTTTACTATTATTGCTGTTGTATAATAATAAAAAAAATATTCTAATAACATTTTAATAATTACTATTATTATTTATAGTAGTTGGACTCTATTATTTATTATTACTTTGTGATTAATAATGTAGTGTTGTATTATAATGTATTATTAAATGTTATTTTTTTTATTTTATTATTATTTATATTGTTAACAATATTGGATGATAAAATTAAAGTCCAATTGTGATGCACATAAAATCATTAAATGGATAGTCCACTAGGGCTGCAACAAACAATTCATTTAAAAAGAATCTAATGAATATTAATATGATTACCAATGACTGATCATCACTGATTAATCAGTAGAAATGATTATCCAGCGTTTGTGTTTTCATCGTCTCAATCTCTCTCTCTTCCAAAATAAATACCGCAGTTCTTAGCTTTTTTGTCTTCCTCTCTTTTCCTGACCAGTCGTCACGTCAGCGGCAAGCCAACGTGCAAACCAAAGGGCACAACTCTCACAACCACCCAGCTTCTTGGAAAAAATAAAGCAGTGAAAATAGAGTTTAACGTCTTTATGCTGTTGCAATGGTGATTTTTCAGGAAATAGCTGGAGATGAAGGTGGGGTACAAGAGTAATCTAAGTGAGTTCCTGTAATGCATCGTCGTTCCTGCGCTGACAGATATGGATTGAGTTTGACATGTTAATCTACTCCTCTCTGTGGAGGGGCTTCACCTTATGTTGTTGCTGTAATGAGGCATCACAACAGACATTCATCTTTCCTTAGCAGGGCTCGACGACAACATTTTTTTCTGCTCGCACTGCCAACATTACATATTCCACAGCTATATCCATAAACATACGTTTCCTGTAAACGGATGACATATGATGCAAAACAAGTGACAGTTCCATCATCTGTCTCGAAACTCTCTCACAATGGCATCAGGACATCAAGAAAACCATTGTTGAGCCCTGCTCAGTATATCAACCAGAAAAAGCAAGTTGTTATTTACCTTGCATCATCCGGTTTCTGTGCCTGTATCTGTTTTTGAAAGATTCAACAAAACACACACACACACACACATGCATGCAGCTCGAGCAGAAAACCCCTCGGACTGCCAGCACGGGCAGAACAAACAGGCTAAGTTATTAACTGGCCACTGTGGAGTGCAGACACGCGGAGAGAGAAAGTCCAGTTCAATTGCTCATTTATCTCCCTCGCCTGCTATCATCTCAATAGGGATGTCACGGCACAGGGATACACGGAAAACTACAGTTGAAAGGAGTTTGTTTGCTAGTGTGCCGTCCAAAATGTCAACAACTGCAAACTGCAAACAACACAAGACTAGAGGCAAACTTTTATCCTGTTTCCATCAAAACAGGGTCATTTGTTATTGCGTGCTGGCTTGCCTTGTACTATTGCACAAAAGGTTCAGCACGCCAGTTTGTTTATATAGATGCGTGTGTGTGTGGACGTAAAAGACCACTGAGCTTGGCTGTTTGGACCCACACAAAGGCACATCTGAACTACGAAGCACAGAGCGTCTCTGTGTCCTGCACACAGACGCACACATAACAGGTGCGTGGTAGCAGAGAGGATTTTCTGTAGTCTGGAGAGACCTGGCAGGGATTGACAGGAAATGGAGCTTGCAAGCAATTAAAGGGGCTGAGCTATAAACAAAGAGAACAAATACAACAGGAATGTGAAATATCTGGGATTCTTATTCTGGGCTGATGTAAACACCAAACAAGAACTCTACGTGCAGTGCATCTTAATATAACCATGACAACGAAGAGTGGGACAGTGACTGTTTTTAAGATAAACATTGATAGCGGGAAATTGCGGGAGAACAGTGTGGCATGACTGAGATACAAATCCAAATGGGTCTCTTACAAACAATCTGCACATTTCATTAAAGAGATAGTTTACCCAATAATAAAGATTTCCGGAAAGGTTTGTTGCATGAGTTAGTAACTTTTTGTGCTTTTCTTTGAATATAAATGTTACTGCTTGTGTAATGATAATGCACTAGCACATATATGTATCTCTCTTTCTGTATCTCTCCATAAGTCTTTTCTCAAAACATAAATGCCCTCTAATTGGCTAACCTATTCGCATTTACAGTATTCTCATGTTAGTGGTCAACAGTGTTCTGCAATCAAAGTGAATCCGTATATGCATTTAGCTATTGAGCAATGCCCCCCCCCCATTCCAGTTAATGTAACCAACAGAGGAAGTCACAGTGTGTGACTGAATGACGTAGTCTTTCCAGTCCTGTTGGACTGGAAATGTGTTGGTTTAGACTCAAAGTGTGATTCACAGCTAATGAAACCAGACGTGCTGTTTGCATAGGTTGTGCAATTTGTATTGAAGAGATCCTGTGAGTAAT
Source organism: Enteromius fasciolatus (assembly GCA_032361145.1). Classification (NCBI taxonomy): domain Eukaryota; kingdom Metazoa; phylum Chordata; class Actinopteri; order Cypriniformes; family Cyprinidae; genus Enteromius; species Enteromius fasciolatus. The sequence continues at coordinate 11,475,760 of JAUMHR010000063.1, read as the reverse complement.
ATCAAACAGCAAACAAATTACATTTTAAACAAAATCAACAAAAAATAGCATGTCCACATGCAGTGCAGAGGAGTTTATAAATCACCCAAAATATGACTAATCATTTTATGCTGAATTATTTCATTTCCCTTGAGTTTCCCATGTTCTTCTGAGAGCATTTTACAGCCAACTTAATTGTTTACACATCTACAATATATGTTCAAGATCATAACTAGGACAATTAAAGCACACGCATTTAAAGAATTATACTAATAAATCATCATCATGACTGATGCAGTGGTTAGACAGTCTGTGAGAAGGGAAAGCTAGAGAGAGAAAAAAACGAAGACACTGGGTTTCTATTGGATAATGAAGTTGTCTGGCACTGTGTTAGGACCCTGCTGCTATATGGCCCTCCACCTCACAAAAACCCAGCTGGAAAAAATCCAGCTCCGCTCAACGCCCGTAGAGAGCTCTACCCGCCCATGGGAGACAGCAGACTTGAGGCACAACAACAGATAAATCTTCACACACTGCTTCAGAAACAACATCAACATATTTTATTTGGGCAACATCATAAAAACTTAAATTCAAACAATATATCACTTAAAAGTCTGTGCATTTGTCAAATGGGTTTTTTGGTAAACTACATAGATCTAGTCTCTCTTCCATCTGTGGGACTCTCAGTTTTATGGTCTGTTTACACTCCAAATGATGTGCTATTCATTCACACTCATGCAAAGCCATTTTCATAAAATGTGTCAGTTGTGGTCAAATGTTTCCTTTATTATGCTGACACCATCTTTAATATTTACTCTAACCACTGCCATTATGGTAACTGGCATTATCCATAGTTACTGCAAACACAGAAAAGTCTAATTCTTGTAGATGGCATCACTGAATCATTTACTCAACCAATTTAGTCAACCATATTGATTAGGGCTGGGTGACATATCGCATGCTATAGTCAAGCACCCAGCCCAAATATTGATTTATTTAGAAATATAATTGTTTAGGATTGAGTCATTTACTCAGACATTTTGTTTAAATGATTATTCATTCAGAAATTAAATAAGTGATGAGTCATTGAATCATTTGCTCAACCTATTCACTCAAATGCTGTTTTTGAAACAAACTCTGAAATGTCTGATCTCTACAGTAAAGTGACTGAAACACAAGTAAACTACACTTTCTTGCAAACCCCCTCAGAATCCAGAGTCAAATGCACTGAAGTGGTTTCAGAATGCACAACTTAAAAAAAAAAAAAAAAAAAACCCTGAAGACCTGAAATCTGACTGACAGTTCATTCAAGTTAAAGTGGATTTTAAGCTCAGTCTCCTGCTGCTGTGACTGAAAGGATTGCGGAGCGACTCGGTAAGGCTCAGAAAAATTACATTAACAGGCACAGCTGCAAAAGCAGGCAAAACAGTGACAAAACACACTCAAAATAGCCTTTCGTTACTGCAGACTGCAGCACAGCCCAACAAACCGAAACTATTTGAATGCCACTGGCACTTCAAAAACGAAGGCTAAAATTTGACTATTTAAACCTGATTAAATGCATGCACTGCCTCTCATTATTTCTTCTAAAACATATCTAGGCCTACTCACAACATGGGATGGGTGTGATCCCCAGATCCCCAGACAAGAGAAGTGTATAAACACACATTCAGAGGGAGCAGGCAGAGGCCAGCGCTCTACAGGATGTGGCCAGCTCCACCCCACATAGCATGTCCCAGAGCAATAACCAGACAAAATGAGGATCAAACAACGGTTTATACATGTGCTGACAAATTCCAGACTCATATATCGGGCTGTTCTTGCATTTAAGTGCTTAGTGCACATCTTTCATTCAGTTTCATCAAGTTTCCTTTCCTCTGCTGCCCTGAATCTGGCTCCAAACGCACCTTTTTGATCTGCTTAAAAGTTTCCTACTCCTCAGAACTTACCCTTTCTCTCTCTCTCCATTTCCTAGTTTCTGTGTCAGACACAAAAAAGGTCTCTGATTCAGACGGTGCAGTGGGAAGCGTGAGGTGATTCCGTGGGAAAGGCTCTTGGCAGACTGGCAGCTTCCTGACTGCAAGAGTTGATATCATTTCTAGAGACCTGGACTGATCTTCTATTGCTTAATCTTGCCTAATACGCTATTATTACCCTTCTCACTGTCTTCAAAAAAGTTCTTAAGCAGGTTATCATTATAAGAAGAGTTTTGAGTGCCATCTTCAATCCAGTTCATGTTTAGGTTTAATTTGTTGGTTTCTTTAAAATAACCCCTCCCAATCCAAACAAACCTGTCTGAAGGTTTTTAAATACCAAAATAGCAACACAAGAAACGAAACAAGTTTTCTTTGCTAAAGCTGGATTCCAGCTACATCACATCATCCAAAACTCTGAGCTATAAGGGTGTATGGCATTTAAAAGGAAATGAAAAGTGAAAAAAGTGTAATATTTTCCAGGTTCATTACACGTTTAATACATAATTTTACAATATCAAAATCAATTTTTATGCTATAAAGTTAAAATATACATGGGCGTTTCCAGTATATAAACAGAGACATGATGTCATGCCTTTAGGTGAATATGTAGTCGAAAGTTGTTGATTAGATTGTTTTTGGCTTCTTCTTTTTTTGTCATAAATGTGAAGGTAAATTGCCGTTTTATGCGGTAATCAAAATCATTGTCTGTGGTAATTGAAATTATCCCACGAAAGCTGTTGGTTTAGCTTTACAGCACTGAAGCTAAAACATTCTTTTAAGAGAAAATGAGCACCGCATGTGCTGAACACAGTCTCACTTCAGTGGGGAAGACAGATAAACTATTAGATCTTGTTCAAATAAATCACACTTATGAAGCAGATGTGAAGCCAGCTCCCCTTACCTAATCTGTGCGCTTTCCTTTACTTTAATGTATCACTTCCTGGTCTTCCTTCATCAAGAAATCCTCCATTTTTTAGTGTGTCACTATTCCTACAGAAAATAAAGTGATGACAAAGAATTTTTTAGCCTTTTCACCACATTTTCAGATGCACACAGCTAGGCAAAATTGGGTAAAACTGGAATACAAGTAAAACAATGTGTTGGTTGTTAACTGTGATGAGAAGATATAGTCAGCATTATCTGCTTCAAAACAGGCCTATGTCTCACTGGGTCTCAGTGTTTTGAATATTTAAGGTTTGCTCTGTGTTTGAACCTCCAAAAAATGATTACAAATGAAATAGTTAAAATATATATATATATATATATATATGTACAGTTTAACATAATACTACAGTATCACTCTGTGTGAGTCTTTGGCTTTTTTTTTCAGTTCTGCGGTTAAACTAAATATGATATCTCATTACTTCATCTTTCACTTTGCATTCATTGCTCTGTTCAACTGACCAGAACAGATCACATTTCATTTCAAATTTGTCAAGCAATTGAACCATTCACTTAAATCAGTGTAACAACTCTCAATACTGTCAGCAGACACTAAAGTTATCATGACAAATTACAGTACACAGAATTATCATAATGAAGACGCCTCAGTCCGGGCTAACACCTCAGCGTTTGAGCAGCGCTCAGTGGTAGCAATTCTGGCAAACCGCAGCTTAAATAAAGTAAATGCGACTGCTATGTAGAGTAATAAAATGGATCAAAACATTCCCTTCCAAACTAATCCAATGCCAGTCACTGCACAACTCTAAAATTCTTGTCAAGTGACGCATGTTCTGGGCAAAATCAGTTACTTCCCTTTGCCTGAGACTAATCCTCTTAACAGGCCACTGCTGAAATATTGGTGGGGAAGAAACTAAAAATCTGGCGAGCTGATTTTCAGAAAAAAAAAAGTAATGAATCAATTTGTATGACAGTAATAAAAGAGAATTGATGCATAAAGCACAAGTGGTGGTTATGTAAGCACAATTACTAGCCTATACCACAAGGGGTTTCCTACAAAAACAAAATGAATTAATAAAATATCTATAACAACAACACATTTTTTACATTTTGATTACGCCATTAACATATTTACTTCACAGGGGCTGTTCATTTTCTTACTGTCCAGAAACACGACCAAGTTTTAGGAGATGCCAAAATTTGGTCAACATTTTACAGCCTGTTCTGAAAACAAAACTCCTTGAAATCATTGTGTACAGTAAAGCCACAACTTGACCCCTAAACTAAGTTTACTTCCCTCTCTTTAGAGGAAGTGTAAGCATTTTTCCAATGCAATAGGATCTTTATCATGACATTTCGCATAAAAAACGAATATTCAATGCTGTACAATAGTTTTTCTTTTTCTTGTGGACATAATTACCCATTACTTAATACAAATAAGTATATGTTTTAAAACCTAAGCCGACTCATATTCATGACAGCTTTTGGGTATGATGAAGTAAGGATAGACTTATAGATCAGCAGGTTTTACAGATCTTGACAAATTGGACTTTTTAAAACGTTAAAAACATTATGACGACATTCAACAACATAACATCACATTACATGAATGTTTCCTATAGACCATTTTTAACCCGTAACCTGCATAACACAATTACCAGCTGACAACAATAACAGTTTTGCATCTTGTCCACGAAGCAATTGGTAGTTGCTAACAGAAGTCACCAAAGTGGTTAAACCATTAAAAGCCTTACCGGTGCTAACCCAGCATATTTTAAACATTACTATCACGAGTAATTAAGTGTTAATAAAATATATATAATAATAAAATATAAATAAAACTACAAAACATAACCAAAAACCTTTAATATGTCCTCCAAACTATTGCAACCTCAAATTAAAGAACCTTTCGTTATTTTAACAGGTAACACACAAAAACAAGACACTTTTTCAGCGCATTTAAGACTACGCTGTGATCGAAAAACAAAAACACTCGGCGCAGACTTATAAACAGTGTGTGGGACTCACCTCGACGACGGGTCGAAACCAAAACACCCGCTAGCAAAAGCGCAGTTACGCATTTATAAGACCTGGATGATCTTCCTCCTAAGGCTCCGCTGATGTTAACAGTTTTAGATGTTCCTACATGACCGAGAAGAGGTTGCTTCCTTGTAGTTCGCAAGAAAGACTCATAGCTGTGTTAAAGCATGCGACCTCTCCCGGCAAAAACAAACTGCAGGAGAACAAAAGTTGATGTGCATTAAGTTTCACGTCACGTGTTCCTGCCGGGAATGTCTTTGGAATGGAAAAGCTTTTGTTAGAGTTAGACCAACCAACTATTGATGAGAGAGGAACATGTAAGAACCGGAAAGACGGTGGAAGACAATGGAGGGCCAAGACTGCGCAAACGCAATCATTTAAATGACTTTAAAGCTCTAAAATTGAACCCTTTCACTTCCTCGAATAAGGCGAAGAAACCAAAGCGAAAATGACAAAAATAACTCTTGCTTTATTATATATGTTAAATTACTACTTATTCTTTTGATTTCCCAATCAAATTGTAATTTTGTCAAATTATTCACATGGCGTTATATTATAGTTAGGATAAATTAAATTAGCCGTAAGTCTGACATCTTGGGACATATACGTTACTATTCCCTTTACACAATAGACTATAATTAAACTGTACATTTTCTTGAGATATGTAAATTACAGTACAGGCTATGACGTATTCTTATGTACTATTCAACAATGCTGATTACAAAATTAAACACTAGAGTAAAAGTAACAAAGTGTTTTGAAGGACTTGAAAGATTATGTTAGATCAAGTTAACTTTAAAACATTTGAAACGTGTCATAAATTGAAAATAGTAGCTTAATAAACAAAACACTCAGATACAGTAACACTTAAATGAATTCACCACAGAGAAAAAGTTTATGGATAAATTGTATTTAATGTGTTTTTATATGTGCCAGGAAGCAAGGGTTCTTAGAAAACGGTTTACATTAACAAAGATACCAAGTGAATAAGTGCATTTATTGAGAAAAGTCATTAAGTTACATTTGAGAATGGTCATTTTTTTCCCCACAGCGATCTGACATTTTCTGTGACTCTTTAATGTTTGAAATTCTTAACTCTGATGTCTATTTATTATCATAACATAATGGCACGAAACCACGCAAAGCATTCGTAACAATTTCCAATTTGCAAAATGCAGAATTTTAAATGGAAATATACTGCCATCAGCATTTAAACATTTTACAATGCAATTAAAATAAAATTGCATGGGTAAAATAACCATTATAACAGAATTATTTACATTTACCCATTACTTTTTAAAGATTAATGTTGTCATGTGAAAATCTGCACATTGTTTTCGTATCAATAGTATATTTTAACTTACAGAAAGCAAAGCAAATATCATAATAGAAAGAATGTAATATAACAAGAAATAAAACATTTGAAAAGCCAATCCTTCACAATCTTGTCATTTCTTCATTCACTGATTTCACTTAACCTGTCTTTGGACATTTAGTCATATAACACTTTGTGTAATTATATTGTCACCTGAATCTCCCCAGAATCCAGCTGGTTGTGGTTAAGCTGGTTATGATCATCAACAGTACTGTCATATTTGGGACATATGAACTCAATAGGTTTCCAATGCGGTCTTCGTCCACTTCCTCTTTGTCGGAAAGGGGCAAACCGCAACCATTTCTTCACTACATCAGCAAACTGGTGGTGCGTTGCCTCCTTTCCTACAGGTGTCCTTTTCAAGGCACCTGCAGAAACAGGGTTAAAACAATCTTTCACCCCTAAGTCAGTGATAAAAAGATGCATCTGCATTGAGACATGATTTTAAATACTGCTTACGAAACAAAACACCCTGCAGTCTTGTGTTTCTGAAGCTCCTTTTCTGTCCTCTACCGACCCAGTTGAGCTCTGAGCCCACACCGAAAGAGAGAACAGCGTGCATAAGACGCCGGACCGCATCATCTACTGTAGCTCCGCCCATCCGTGAGAGATGTGACACCTACGGAAAAAAAAAGAATAAATTCTCAGTACAAATAAAGTAGGGAAAAGTGTAAAGGTTTTGTAGAAAGAAATAAAAAACTAGAAACACAAGCAAACAATATTGTTCTAAACTATGATTTTGGTCTACGCAACTACCTCCATAAAATGTTAACTTCCTGGCCTGATTGAGGTTCACAAAGAAGCATAACCTATAATTACATGCACTGCAGTAAGTGTAGATTGTAGAGTAGACTGACAGTAATCATTTTTTACCATTCTCTTCTGAGCTTCAGTATCCTCTAAATGCTGCTCTGTTTCATCAAGCTGTTCCATGGTTCGTAGTGGCAGATCTATGTCAAGCAGCTCATCCTCCTCTTCACACACCTGTCCATGAATCCTGGCCTGCAGGTCTTTCAGAACTTCCCACTGCCTCTGCTGCTCCTCCTTGATCTCAATAAGGAGTGATATGATCTGTCTATGGGCTGTGGTCTCTGTAGTTGTAAAAAAGATTTAAGGATTAAAGGAGTAGTTCACCCAAAATAAAAAACAATTGCTTTACATTTACTCAGAATGTAGATGGGTTTTAGGCTATATAAAAATTATGCATCATCAGTTTCATTTATATATATATATATATATAACGTTACATATATAAAATTTACGCAGTGGTTTGTTTACTACATAACCTGGGTGATAACTGTCAAAATGTTTTATTAAAATTGATTTTATTTTTTTTATTATTTTTATTTTTTATTTTTTTATCATATTTTATCTAAATAAGCAACTACGTAAAAACTATGCAAGTTAGCAATTTTATGTAAAAACAAAATAAGACATACTTAATTGACAACTAAGTAATAATACCTATATCAAAACATTTAAGTTACATCCTCAATGCAAAAGACATTTTTTAACAAGACAAAGTCCGTGTCAAGGTAAACATCATCCTTTTCACTCTTGTCACTTCCCAGTACCTGATGTTGAAGACGCATCCTCGCGCATTAACTTTCCCGCCACTCCTGCAGGATTGTAGGACTGTGAATCCGCGCTGAAAGTCACCTCGGCCCGCCCAGAGATGTCTTCTGCGCTTCTGCTCAAGTCTCCTGACAGAGGGTGCATATCCTCTTCAGACACCGCTGAGCGTCTCTGTGTCATGTCTGCCATGTGTTTACTTACTAAACCCTCCGCCCGGCGGTTTATGGCCCAGTTCACGCGACTGACACTGTTTGGGTCCATTTATGTGGATGTACTTACACACTTAGAAACAGTACTTCACGCAAAATGTAATCCCTTAACATGCATCTCTTAATAAACACTGCGCTATGAACGAGAAATAGGCGGAAATGGTTATCAAACTGTCCCCAGCCAGCGCACGTATCACGTTACGCAAACGTCACAGCAACGTTGTCAGAACGTTGGGAGTTTTGAATGAACTACAATTCCCACAAGCATAGTGGGCTGGTGACGTCACCCGCTGCTCACAGACGCGCAGTTAAATTGACTTAAATCTAATTTTTGACAGAAGTACATCTTATATGAGTCTTTGAAAATGGTTACTCATAAAAGATGAATTTTGCTGATAACTACTAATTTAATTAGTCATTTTCGTATTAGATTTACATAATTATTCTGTGTTCTCTGTCAAAAGTGAATATAAAAGCTATATATATATCAAAATTGATCAAGGAGATGTAGCCTAATATGCTGTTATTTGAGATGTATTTCTATAGATTTTACTACATTACATATTATGTATAGGCTATTTATACTCATTTGATTTCAGTTCCATTGTTGTTTAGTCTTAAGATTGTGTTGGTTTAAGGCTATTCACGAGTAAGAGATAAGAGAATGTCTCCATTTCAAGGTTGTGAAGCAGTAATTTTCCATTGCTATTGTTTGTGATATAATAACACTTGTTGGATTTGTGTCAATCAGAATAAGCCTGAACACTGAAACATACATACCTAAGATTATTATAAATAAACTCTGCTTTTTTATAATATCCTGCTCCTACTCTTCTCTGGCTATACTCAGTCAACTTCTTGAATGATATTTAACATAATTAATACAGTTTTGTGTATTAGACAACTGTATTGACTAGCTGTTCTGTTAGATAAAACAGATATTTTCTGACAAGATCTAGTGTCCAGGGCTGGATCTGTGAATGGAAGCATGCTCTAACAATATTTTGCTTTAAATCTTATATCAACAGGTTTGTGTACGGGTTAGGGGTATGTTTGAAGGAAGTATCGTCATAAATGTAAAAAAAAAAGTTGCATTTGTGCCACAGTGATACCCGCATGTGTAAAGACGACAAGTGAACAATAGTGTTTACCTCAGCAAAGATCATTTTTATTATGCTCAAGTAGCAAAAATGTACTCTGATATACAACTGAAACACCTGAACAAAGATTTTAGTACATAAAGCCAACCACCATTCTTTTTATGTCTCCAGAAATGCAGAAGACATCAGTTACTTTAAATGAAATATCTACTTTATGCTTTCATTGAAGAATCAAAAGCCCAGCAGTTTTCCATTGAAATAAAAATAAAACAAAGAAAACATGCAATAATCTAAGAGGTCTAATTCCACTGCTGTCCGTCCAGTGCTCAACAATGTGTAATAGTAATGAACATAAATAACTCCTTTTAAAATCCTATTAAAATATCCCATGCGATTTAGCAAACCAAGGGTGTTTAATCAAACCCTCAACACAACAACAAAAATAAAATAAACAAATAATAGACCCAAACATTGTACAGTATCTACTGTATGAAAATATAGTCAACGGATATACAGGCAAAGACAAAAATATGAAGACATCTTCATGTATGTATAATTATGTACATTAGCAATGCATCACCCTCTAAAAGTCACATTTTTAATTAAAATATGCCTGAATTCATGAAGAAATATCAGCAGACAAGAAAAGGAAATCTGAGGGAAACTTGTCTAATTGTGGGCTAATTGGTTGTGCATGCCCTCAGTATTATTATTATTATTATATTTGTGCATACAAATAAACAGCAGCGCTTTGATTTCCAGAAGTGATGATGACCAAATAGCATTTATTAGTGTATGTTAAAATAATTGAATCTGTAAATCAGTATGGCTGATTTTGCAACCATAAACATAAGCATTAATGTCCCACAATCTGTAAGCAGCAGTATTTATAGATATAGGAGCATTTTGCAGTGAAAGTCAATTCAGATGCATCTCAAATCCTCTTTTTACTATCTTTAATTTCGAGCATAGAGTGCACAAACTCTATTAAACCTCACTGAAATATTTATGTAGCATATATATATTTATATATATATATATATATAGGTTTCAAAGAATGTGATGTGTCATGTTTAGGATTTACAAGAAAAAAATGCAAACACAGTAATTGGTTAATCTAAACATTATTGCATTTTAATGAACACATTTTTCATTAAACCCTGCCTTCCCGGCGTCTTTCTTATACAACCCTGCTTTACAAAGAAGAAAATAATAGCCTAACAATCTTCAGCGTCCAAACACAGCTTGTACGCTCTACTTGGATTACACCTAGCTTATATTTATCAGGAATATCACATTGCTTAAACCCTAACCCTGCTGTTGCATTTTTGGAAAGTAAACTAGGCCTCAATATCTACTATGAGTGATACAGAAAACGAAATGTTCATATTTGCTAATATATTCTGTTAAACTAGGGACAATTATTATTATTATTTTTTTTTTTTACATTGTTGAAAAGAATGCCCTACAATGTGTGACCTTTGATTTTAAGCATGCTAAAAGTACTCTGATGATAAGCTGACAAATCAGTTTTATGATCTAAAGAATACGCAGATTCACTTGAAGCGCAGACTTTTAAAAGCAGAAAACATTTCTAAACATTTTGCGTTACAAAATACAAAGTTACTTTTGTGATAAAAAATACTTTGCCGCAATACTCTTCCAGATATGTTTCTAAGTCATCTAAATTCTGTTCTTAAAATATGACAAACAATTAGACACCCAGTATCAACCAGAGCATAAAACACAAAATATCCCTGCAATGTGCCTTCAGACTAGAAAACCTGCATGAAGTCGCTAACTAGACTAAAACAGTCCATAGAATCGCTACTTTGTCAGCTCACTAAAAAGCCCACTCATCCATATATTGTGCCACAGTTAAAAGCTTACAGCTGTGATGCATTATGGCGGTGTCTTTTCCGAATCCCCAGAACCAGAGGCATACAAAACAAAGTATTTAAATAGTCCTTCGAAAAGAAGGGCGAGAAATGAGCCCCGGACACATCAGCATAAGAACTCCAGAAAAATCCGTATCATCAACTGCATCCTTGGAAATGAATTCTGATCCTTGTTCTGCTGAGAGGATTTCTTCCAAAATTCCTGGATAAACTCTAAGATTAGAGCGGCATGCTAAGAGAAAAATGACCTTTTCTAGAGCATCTACGGTTTGACTTTGAAACAGTCTTATCAACGTTAGCTTCATTTTACCAGGACACGTTCCTGCTAATCAGCTTCTTAGGTTTGTGGCTCACTCCCTCCATTCACTCCAAAAAGAGAATGGGCCGATCTTAAATGTTAAGTATAAAATATATATCTATCTATATATTTTCCCTTACTTGCCTGCCAAAGTTTTGAGTGTTCAAAAAAATCTTTACAGTTACCTCTAATATCATGTCACACCGATATCAAATAGTAGAAACTGTTTTACGCATCAAGTCAAAGGTGCATCTAAAAGGGTGCATAATATTCAGAGATGAAGGAGAAGGAATCCAGTAGAAAAGGCTGACACGTAAGCTCTGAAGGACAAAACGGTGTAGCCTGGCTGAAACTCCAGAACGGTCTCTTCTTTGGGACAGCTGTGGGTTGGTTTTGTTTCAGTACGTCATAGGAAAGTAATGTGCATAAATAGTTTTCAATAAATTAATAAATAAATCTTTCTCTGTTTGAGTATATACAGAGTGTTAAAGACAAAAAAAAATTCAGAAACACATCTATAGAAACCCACAAATCACACAAGAATAATGTCTCATTAAACATAAATATGTTGGTAGTAGCGTTCCAACATGTGTTTTCACATAGGTGCAAACAATTGCCCGCTTTTTATCTCTTTTTTTGACTAAAGTTTGATCTTTTTACCTCCTCTGCACCGTAAACATATTCTCATCTGAAAAATGTATGACCCTGACGTCCAGACCGATCTTGTATTATGAAGGTGACGACTTGGTAATGCCCAAATTATAAAGAGGACTGTTTACAAGTATCCCGAGGTCACCAGTACCTTTCAGCATAATAACAAACCCTCATAAATCTCTATTTTTACCGACATTAATAAGTCCAGCCTCTTCTTCAGTAAATTAGCAGCTAATGAAACAAATGCCATCATAAAATACATTTACATGTTCTTTAAATATGTAATATGCAAAATATTTAGAAAAAAAGTATTCACATCAAACCAGGCAGTAGTCATCATTTACCACGTTCCTGTCCCGTAAGAACAGTCTATATATCAGTCAACAGGACCATTCTTCACACACACCCTCTCTCTCCTCTTGTAACACCACAGATCCAGAGACTGTCAATATTGCACCCATCGGAAAGAAAAAGAGAGGATCGATAGAGGATCAGCTAGATCAATAAATAAGTATTCCTTCAGAACGAGAGCCGGTCTGCCTCTGATCGAGGACTTGTGCCGTCGTCCCCGCAAGGTCAAGGAGGGAGGGCCAGGAAAAGGAGCCGTCTCATTCCTCACGGCAGGTGGGCAGATTGACGAAGGTGAATATGTTAAACTCGATGAGGATGGAGAAACACAGGAAGACAGCATACATCAGCAAACAGATGAAACCCAAACGCTTGTCCAGCTTCCACTTGTTCAAATGTACACCGAGAACCTGGAGGGAAAGAAAGGGTAGATGGTGAGAGGTGGATTCAAAAGGCATTTGCTGTTATTGTTTTTTAATGCTCCCACATACCGTGAGAAACACAGATGCTAGGAGCAGCCCAACTGAGAAAATCAAACCTTTACTGTTCAGGTGAATCTGAAAGGAAATGCAAGAAAAAGTATGTTAGATCTTGCATGGAGGCTGCACAACAGAAATATACAAATAAATAAATAAATACAACAAATTATTTATCATACAGAGACTCAAATGCAGACTCTGAATTTTTTTTTTGACTTGTCACTGACAAAAATAATTGTTCTTTTTTTAATATCATCCATATTGGATATTTACGGCCAGATTTACTAACAGGCCCCTAATTGTTTATAAATCTATTTTTATATTTAGATATAAGTACCATCGTGTAACACTCATATAAAGTACTATTCTAAGTATATACTAAGTATACTATTTTAATAAGTCGGGTAAATGTAATCTTGATCAAAACTAAAAGTTAATAGATATTTTTCATTATTTTACAATTACCCGTTTATTAATTATTGGCTATAACATAAAAATAATTATCAGTATCAGCACACCCCTAAAATTGACACAATTTCCAGAATAAAGAAATATTCTTAAAACTGATTTTAAGATTTTAAGTAATCTTGAACCATGGTCTTTTGCTACTGACAGGTTCTGAGTGCTATTATGACAAAATCATCTTCAAATATTAACTAAAACTTTTTTTTTTTTTCTATTTCAATGCTGTTTAAGCATTTACCAAATAAACCATTAAACAAGAATCTCTATTTCATTATTTTCCACTTACTGTGGAGCCATAGTCGATGGCCAAAGTCTGGAGGGCCCAGGGCAGACCAAGCCCAATCAGGATATCAAATACATTACTACCAATGGAGTTAGACACAGCCATGTCACCCATTCCTGAAAAAGATATAGGGATAGTTGAGACTAAAACAGAAATCGAATCTATTAATACTTTCAATTCTGCTCCAGTCTTAAATGAGGAATTCACCACTGACTAAGGGTTAAAAAAAAAAAAATCAGTGCTTCATGAGAAAACGGAACAAAAAGTGCTGTGGCATTTCCTATTACCACAAACTTCAAAACCCATAATGCACTTTGATTTTGGAGAAGGACTACCATGTCTGCAAAACCAAACCAGACCAATTTTTATTGAAAACTAGTCCAAAACCAGCCCAGTTGCTTTTTTTCCGCCTTTGTAAAAATCACATTCTGTCAGGTCCTCTTCCATTCACATCGTATTCAAGGAGAGGTGCAGGAAGATTGCTTTAACCCATGGATTAAAAAACAAACCATGGCAACAGTATAAAACTGGCACAATTGTACAGAAAAATTGCTGACTTGGCAACACTGCTTTGAAGCTGACCTTCCGTTGATCCGACTGTCAGTGGATGAGGAATAAGGAACGTAAAAATATGAATAAGTCTGATGCCTCAAGCCCTTAAAAATCCACTGATACAAAATTATACATTTTGGGCTATCAAGCATACTTTTGCTGTCAAATAATTGCAATATTAATTTGTTTGTACCTTGTCGTGCGACAATTAAACTGGCCAAACAGTCAGGAACGCTAGTCCCAGCTGCCAAGAAAGTGATGCCCATGATTACATCAGGGATGCCCATAGTGTAACCGATCACTGTGACCTGCCATGAGAGTGTCAACAGGTCATTTCAAGCAAATCCATTACACAAATTTTACACAATTTAAGAATTTCTAAAGTTAATAATTGAGAAGCAACTCTTACCATCCAAACCATGATGTAAGAGAAGGAAGCGATCCAGAGAGTGGAGGAGATGAACGAGACCATATACCAGCGCTCCCAGCGAGGCGTGGAACAGTTGGGCACGGTGAAGAACAGCAGCAGACTCAGTGGCCAGGCCAGCAGCCACTTCAGCTTATTAAGTCCCCCACCTGCACAAGATCAGGACATCATTTGATCATTAGTCTTTTAACAAACACTCATTCAAAGCTGCCTACGGTTCACCTTCTGTCAGGAACACTTCCTCCTTATGGACCAGAATTTAACCTAAAATTAATTAGAATATTTTTAATCAATCGATTATAATAAATGTACCGGGGCAGCGGTATGGTACATAGGGTCCTTCATTGTCATCTTCCTCTTCTTCCTCCTCATCGTTCTCATTGTTTTCATTGTCCTCGTTCTCGTTTTCAGTGTCAGTGCCAGCATCAGCACCTCCCCTATCATCGTCATGGTGACCCCCTTTTCGCCCATTCAGGCCTCGGTCCGGTCCTGCCAGCCCATTCTCCACCCCACGCTTTCCTGGGATCTTTACCGTCACCTCTGAGTCCCCGTTACTGAAACGACCGTTTATCAGACGCTGCCTCTGCAGAAACACAAACACTTTTGTCAGTGTTAACAAACAGAATAATAAACTTTTAATTAATACAGATATAAAGAATATCCCCTTAAGGTAACTGAAACTTCATTTCTCACATCTGTATAAAATATATATATATACATTCCATATTGTGACTTTATTTCTCATTTTAACCTTATTAAACAATTATTTTCTTAATTTAAGAACACTGACAATAAGAATTTTTTTATGATCACTTAATCATCATATGAAAACGATTTCTAAAGTATCATGTGACACTGAAGGCCAAGTGTTTTTTAAAATATACTATTATAGTTTATTATTATTATTATTATTATTAATAAAATATCTATTTGCTCGGTTTACATTTCAATATTTAATTAGTGATTTTGTGTTTGTGACATTTTTTATTATGTATATATATATACTGTATATATATATAGTAAATATATCTATATATATAATTATTTGAATACTTAATTATGTTAGTTAAACTAAAAGAAAATGAAAATGATGTTTTTAAGTGTTGTTTATTTAATTTCAGGTAAGGAAGTTTTAGTTGAAATTGTGGCGATAATAACGTTAGTAAAATATAAAGTTAGTGACAAATAATGATGTGAAGACTGGAGCTTTGCCATCACAGGAATCAATTAAATTTTAAAATGTATTTAATTAGATTTAATTTAATAATGTAAAAAAAATAATATGTAATAATATTTCATTAGTGATTTATTTAAAAAAAACTACAAAATCTATAAAACATTGGTTTTGCCTGGTTTGACTGACCTCTGTAATAAGCATTCTGGAGGCCATTGTGAGGCGTGTGCGAGGAGAGAAGTGGCTAGTGATCATGATTCTCATTCCAGCCTCAGAGAACGTCAGCTGATGAGGGTATGCAGACAAGAGTTCATCCACCATCAGCACTGATGGCTTCCTGTGGAAATTTGCTAAGGGAGGCAGAACAGCAATGCAGAAATTTAGATGGGCACCAAGCAGTTCTACACACTTAAATAAAACAGGATTGCATGGATTACCTTTCTTAAGCAGCACGACAGTGGCGTCGCACCCATCGTCAATGTCTGTGTTACTTGCTGTGCCGTTACCCAGATTTGCAGAGTTCTTTTTCCTCCGCTCAATGTAACGAACCACCCGCGAGTTAAATCTGATTAACACCAAGGAAGGAGAGTTAATAAAATCAGCAGTGATGCAGTTTAGAGTAGATACGAATAGTAATGAATCCATGCAATAATGAAAAATTTCCATAGTGACAGAATAGAGAACTTACTTCATTAATATAATGTAAAATATGTACAGTACTATTAGGATGAGCGATTCCCACCTAAAAAGAGAAAAAGTACCGTAAATGACTGAATACAAAACAAAATGTGAAACATGCAATATGAACAATTTTAAGGGGTATCTGGTGTAACAGCAGCTGTGGTCTTACCATGTCACCTTCTCATCATAGATGAACTAGGGGGGAAAAAAGAATATCAAGCTAAATATAACAGATAAATCATAATAACAAAGCCACATTTCTTCAAGCAGTTCTGAAATGTCACAGCTTACCACCAGAGGGCAGGATTATCTTACTGTAAATATGGGTCTAGAGGATTTAATGAGTAATCTAATGGAGTAATATATAATATATTATATGTCTATTTGTTGTATAAATTATATTTTCAGTGAAAAAAATTCTGTTTATTTTTAGGTTAAAAAAAGGAAAAACCCCTTTCAACCACTACTGTAACAGTACAAACTTTTACAGTACAGTTTGTTCTTTCATTGAATCCAATTTTTAATAAGGTGCTGTAAGTATCATCTCAGATACCCGGTGTCCTGTGTACCGATAATCGGTGTTTGTTGTTCCTCTGTGCTGGGAACACATGCAGAGTGTGGGCAAATAAGAGGCCTGTGCTGCAGGCCACGGGCCCCACGGGAGAGCCACTTGCATCTCCTCTCCTGCTGCGCGAGGAGGCCCATAGGCATCATGGGAGCAAGAAAAGCCACTTAGAGTTCTACTCACCACAATCAGAGTGGTCACAGCGATAGTGTAGTACATCGAGTCTCTCATTAACGTCCAACACGAGAGCCGTACGGCCTGCATCGACAAGAGAGAGGGGACGGATGAGAGAGACACAAAAACACAGTCAGACTCAAAGGGAGGGTGCCAATGGAATTGAGCAAGTGTCAAAGCAGTAAAACAAGTTGTGGTGACATAAATCATGAAAAAAAACCAAATAACAATAAAGTTAAAATATTTTTTTCTACTCAGTTATGTATATTAGGGTATCTGATACATTTTATTTTGTAAATTAGGGTTTATTGCACACTTTTAGTGTCAAGTGAGTGATTATGATGGCAATTTGTATTTATGACACTGTGCATCTTCAGTATATTAGCAAACTTGAGGAAAAGCAACTTGCAATAAGCTTTGATTCAAAGCGTCGTTGCTAAACTAATTTCGTGAGGAGCGCACACGAATAATCAGACACAGCCATCGTCGCATTATCCAATCAATCAGCTCATTTCGTTTATCCAATCAGATCTAACTATCACTATCCCGCTCCTTCCCTTCTGCATCTCGTTTTGAGCATCCCTTCTTCTCCCCTTCTTCGCCTCGTCTCGCACCTTCCTCCGCAGGGGTTCGAGCCGGACGCCGAGCTCTGCCCTAGCAAGGGTTCAAACCACTAGGGCTCCAGGTCAGCCGATCTCCCAGCTTGCCCCTGGACAGCACGCCAAACACGCGTAGTATGTGGAAGTGTGAACTCGTGAAACAATGTGTGGTTTTCTCATTACCACCCTTTTTTGTGATACCACAGATGCTGCTTACTGTAAATTTCACACATTTTATTGTATTTAATTTTTTTCAGTGTAGAGAAAGTTTTGTACATTTTGTTATTGTACGTTTATCATATTACAAGGCCGTGATTAGAAAAGGGAGATGTGTGTCACAATTTTAAAATAAACCTAACAAAAAAACAACAAAACAAAACAAAATATGGTCTCTTTAAATAATGAAATTGCACAATAGTTAAACAGAATATTAAAGAGTTTAGTTTAAAAAGTCTCCATCCACCACAATAAATAAATTACATGCTTCTCTCATTCATGGACTCGGTTGAAACCTTGGTAAGGAGGATTTTAAAGGATTTTAAAATGTGCTTGTCATGCCTCTTATACAATATGTAATCTGTGACTATTTCCAGATTATTTTTTGAAAAGTTGATCTTGGCTTGCAAACTTTAGAATGCTGAATTAAAAATGTGTAAATTGAAAGCTAGTGAAGGAAATTAACAAAGTAGGAACCATATATGGATGTGACATCCTGTACCGAATCCATCTGACTGAGCTGTGTGAAATAATTCATATTGAATGTGTGTCATGTTGTGTAGAGCGATCCTTCCATAAAAAGCACTGATCTACGTCAGAGCACCGGAAGTAATGCGCCATCGCTCACGCCAGCACAGCTTAACTTACACCACAGGTGACACTCTTGGCTTTGTGTTTCCGTGGCAACCAGAAGCTCCTTTGTTGCAGATGTGTTTTTTTTCCCCTTGACACTGATGGACTCCATGTGTAAGTGTCTTATGGCCTTGTGCTAATTCGGGAAAGACTTACTAAGATCATAAGATTCAAATTTTGTAAAAATGATAAAAAAAATAAAAAAATATTTTGTTACGTGTCTGTCTATTCTAAATTTCGTTTTCTTGTCTCTTTGGGTTGATTTAGGATCTTCCCCATGTGTATGCCCTTATTTGGTCCTTCCTGTGTCTATGTGATTATTGGTTGATTTACTCCCAGCTGTCTTCCCCAGGTGTCCTTAGTTTTCCCCTCGTTATGTTTTGTACTTAAGTTCTGTGTATCCTGAGTTTCAATGTCAGTCGATGAATGTGTTATGTTTAGATGGTTGGATTCTTCTTGTGTTTTGACTTTGCTTGATTGCAACTCAACGGTCTCCTGCGCTCTCCTTCGTAAAGTGAACCAACGTAACACATGTATGTGCATAAACAATTAAATATATATATTTGTAGTTTTTAAAAATATTTTTTATATTAGATTTTTATGTTAAAGAAATGTGCATATTATATACGCACACACACAACTGACATAAATTCAAACAAAGAGTTAATTAAAAGGAAATTTGTTTTGGAAGTTTGAACACTGGTGTCTCTATGATAAATAATCTCATTGCTGTGTGTATAATTAACACATTTCTTTAACATAAAAATCTAATATTTAAAAAAATACTACATGTATAAGATAAATAATAATAATAATAATGTCATATAAATTATCTGATAAAAAATACATATTCACACACACAGCAATGAGATTATTTATCATAGAGACACCAGTGTTCAAACTTCCAAAACAAATTTCCTTTTAAAACTGTTTGTGTAAATGTATGCCATTTTTCTCAATTCATAATGGAGAAGGAAATAAAACAATTGTGTGTATGTGTCTATGTATGAGACACAGGACTTTTCTGAGGTCTATCAGAAACTACCCAGAATGCCTCTATTCCACTGCCAGATGGTGACTGGAGAAAGACTGGGAGAGGAAAAAACTATTAAGCATTTTCCTATGCTTGTGCAAAGACTGAATAACCTCATATCCTCTTTTCTTTAGGATAGTAAGGGTCTCAGGAGGTTAAACCAAAGGAGGGTGAATGACTGAATGAAGTAGAAAGCAAAGACGACAGGATGGAAAACAAAAAAAAAACTGTTCCACAGCTAACATGGCTGACCTCATCGGCTACTGTCAGCGACCCCTGAGAATAGTCTGCTCACTTCTTACTGTCATTCTGCACAGAGTAACGGCTTTTTTAGGGCAGAGGTTTAGAAAGGGGATGCACAGGTCACCTCATTTATCTGTAAGTTGTCCTCTTACGGATTCTGAGAATTCACAATGCTTGCTCAGTACATTTGTGTCGACTTTCTAAAGGAAAATAATATCTTACTGGCAATCCATAGAGATCGTAGCAAATGAGGATGTAAGCAGTGCTGGGCAAGATGAAGTACTTATATGTAACTATAGCACTCTTTCACAAGATTAATTTACACTTAGGGAAACTACAAAACACCTTAATTTATATAACTGAGCCAAAAAGTAAGCAACATACACTAGCATTTAAAAAAAAAACTTTAGTATACATAAGAAGGCACATGGACATTTATGGGGATCCAAAGTAAATCTGTAAATTGGTTGTCAGAACTAGGACTTAATAACAAAGAAATAACAAAGCCTTTCACCTGTGCAGTAAAGATCCCACACACTCCAATGATACATAGGATATTGAAGACAGCAGAACCCACGATTGTGCCCACTCCCACATCTCCTTTGGTGATAAATACACCTGCACAGAGAACACAGGGTGGCTTACAAAGGGCATGTGAAGGTCCATGTTCGAATGTGAGGGGAATTGTTTACCAAAAGCACACAGTGTTCGGAGATGTTTACCTATGACTGAGGTGAAGAGTTCAGGAGCTGAACTTCCTGCTGCCATGAACGTGGCTCCAGCTACATCCTCACTGAGATGGAGGCGCTACAACACGTTTACACACAGACAGAGACAGACATAAAAGATGAAGTGAATAATTTGCAACAGAATAAAGGCAAAAATCATTTTGAGTTTCCCGACCACTCTTCTCATCTGCTATTGGTCAGAAAGTAGAAATATTTCATTTAAACATTTTAATATTAAAGACATTATTATTCAAAGAAAGCTTAGACTGTGACAAAATAGACTCGTGACAGGAGAAAATGTTAAATAAATAAGGTTACACATTATTTTGATAGTCCACTTTAGACATTCTTCTAACTATAAGTAACTTTGTAACTATGTCAACTACATGTCTACTAATTTTCATTCATTTGCAACTACATGTCTACTAACTCTCTCAGACTGTTAAGAGTAGATTTAGGGTTAGTAGAAATAGTTGACATAATTACAAAGTTTCTTCATAGTCAGTATGTTGTATTTTGTGGTCCCATCAAAACAAAGTGTTAGACGTTTTTAAGCTGACAGTCTTCTTATACTCTAATGACTTTTAGTTGACATTGTTAGTAGAATGTCTGGACTATTGAAATAAATTGTCATCGTAAATGATCATATATTTCACCTTGCTAATGATTTAGCATATGCAGAACATTAGCTAGGACATAATTCATGTCTTACCTCACAGATCTTCTCCAGAGAGGGCACAAAGTAGTCATCACACACCAATGCCAGTGCATAAAACATATACATGGCCTTTAGAGAGACAAAAAAGTAAACACAAAATTCATTAAACTTAACCTTCTTAAAGCTGCTGCTTTAAGCCTTTTGGAGCTGTTTCTGCCATTATTTAATTAACTTCAAACCTGTATGAGTTTTTTGGGGGGTTTTTTTGGTTGCACTAGCATGAACTAGTGAAAATTGTCAATAGCGATTACAGCAACTATTTGGTTACCAACATTCTTCAAAATATCTTCTTTTGTGCACAGCAGTAGCAGAAGGTTTGGAACAACTAAAGGGTATGTAAATGATGACAGTTATTCTTTTAAATGATGTGTCATGTCAAAATGGTTAAAATTATTATCTATATTATTTAGAAAAGAGCAACCATGATATTTTATTCAAAACTTTACCTTTAGAAGTAAAATATAGCACT
Organism: Enteromius fasciolatus; assembly: GCA_032361145.1. NCBI lineage: Eukaryota > Metazoa > Chordata > Actinopteri > Cypriniformes > Cyprinidae > Enteromius > Enteromius fasciolatus. Next base: position 11,453,969 of record JAUMHR010000063.1, on the reverse strand, counting down.
GACAAGAGTTTTCAATTTCTTCCTTTAAAGTCAAAGTGGTCCATTGTGGAAATACTACCTTAAATGAGATTGGGACACGTGATGAAGCCTCTGTAACTTCGCATTACATAAGAAGTAAAAAAAAAAAACTGGCTCTAGAAGCCACTGCAGGGAGCGCATGAAATTTGTGCAAAGCGAAATTCTTGCGTGCGGGCACATTTGAGTACATGAGTGTCAACACCATTAAATTCTCAGAGCAATCTGCCCTCCAGTGGGACAGCCGTCCACTGGGACTATTCAGACCTTTTCTTAGAAAGTGTCCTGATGACATAAAGGCACTGATGGAAGCTGGTGCCCTTTACAGAGTGAGGGGTGGTTGGGACTGGGTTGGGGGGTATCAAAGTTTAGTCTCATACTCAATAGGAATGGAACTGATGTTTTAATTTTTTTGCACAGTCTGACATGTTTCACATAAAAGAGCTGTGTGTGGATTAGTTGCTCCAACATCTGCTCTGATCACATGGGTGTGAATCACAGATGCCATGGTCCCTTGACATGCAACACATATGCATGAGAACTTATGCATGTACATACTAAAAAAAAGTAGCCTGTAGAAACACTGCTAACAGCAATTAATAAAGTCACAATTTCAATGCAAATAATAGGTAGTCAATTAAATCTAACATTTAAAGATATAAAAAATAGAACTTGCATGTATGAACGCATGCATCCTTTCAAAGCCAGATCCCATTCACTCCTGGGATCTGTTTGCCAACTGTTTCCCGCCAAGTCTTTGCCAATCAGTGCATCTAATTCAGCCGCCACGCTGCCATGCTTGCACTGTGTGCCCATTACGTAATCTCTGCCCACTCCACTCACATTCTCTCCTCTTCCTTTTATTCTTGACCTTCTGACAAGGCAGAGCTGGGCTATTGAAGCCCCAAAAGATAAATAAAACATGTAAACAGCTGGAGGGAGTCTTAGAGGGTTTTCACTGCAGCTTTTATCATCCACTCACTCTCTGCTTACATGGGCAACTACCTAAACAACGCAAAACAATGGCAGTGTCAAACCAACCCTGCAGGGGATTTCAGCAGGAACACACAGTACTGCATCAGTACCTGCTTCACATGGCATGCTTCACTTAAAAGTGTGCTCAGACATGACCTATGGGGGAAGGAAAGACTGATGCATGATGAATAGTCTCTCTGTGATAGCTTACGATGATGGGGGTGGAAAGAGCAACAATTGCAATGGATTTATAAAGAGAGTATTAATGCAATAATTCATGTTGTAGGTTCGATATAAATTAAGTTCTATCAACATCCATTGTGGGTGGCATGATGTCAGTTACCACATAAAACAATTTTCTTATCTCTCAGTTCTTTTAAAAAAACAGTAACAACAAAGCTAATTTCTAAATGACATCATAATTGGTTTAGGAATATAAACACGTATGTCTATGTGTGTGTGTGTGTGTGTGTTTGGGCATAAAGTAAAACAGCTAGAGCAATTTCAATCAATCATACTTTAATGAAAAATTATTCTATAAAGTTGTGACTCAAAAGTACAAACATCCACCTAACACTGCTTCCAACTTCTAGTCTTATTTCACTTTGGCTCCAATTTAAACCTCTAGAGAACACTCAACTCAATTCATGAAAGAACAGAAACTATAGGAAATGCTGTTGGCAGAGGGAACTCTATTGTGCATTATTGTAAACAAATGATTGCGTCATAGACTTGGCATAGACTTCCGGAGACAGTAAACTTCAATCTCAGTATATGCAAAGTCACTGTAGCAAACAGAATTTCAGTTAAGAACTAAAGCACATGCTAAGATGTGTACTGGCATCATGTTCTATTATAGATCATTTATCAAGCGCATGAATACACTGATGCCATTAATGGAAAGGACTGGAAATGTTAAAGGAAGAAAGAAAATTATCAAATAAATGAGCTTACTTAAATAATAAGTATATAAATAATACACTTTATCAGAGTAACGAATATCTTACAAAATTAGAAAACGACAATACCAAAGCTATCTCCACATAAAATTATTAAAAGTTATCATTACTGATCTTAAGATATTAAAGTATTTAAAACATGTAAGGTATATTTATAAATAAATATTAGGGATGTAACAGTATCAAAATTTCACGGTGCAGTATTACCTCGGTATGAATGGCATGGTACGGTACTGTATTTATTGAACAAAACTAATTAAGAGGCTCAAAAAAAGTGTTTATTAAACAGTTTACATAAACACTGAACATACCAATGGCACACACATTAGCCATCTATCTGTAAATTTTGAAACAGGGACAAAAAATTATTAAACCTTCCACACATCCGATTTAAAACCCGCTTTAGATTGCTAGATGACGTCATATGTCAATTT
>JAUMHR010000063.1:11428032-11448487 GCA_032361145.1 Enteromius fasciolatus | reverse complement strand
TAGACAATGGCTATGCTGTGATTTTGGCTCTATTTGCATGTAAAATAGAGTTAGAAGCAACATAATATCTATTTTAAATGAAAGCCCTGCTCCTTTCAGCCTCTCGCTGAACAGAACAGACGCAGAGAGAGGTGTGTAACGTTACGCGCCAAGAAAGTTGCTAAGTTGGCAACACTGATCTGTAGACAACAGACCGCAAAGAATGATGGGCACGCTTGGGCCGCTACCTCCCGTTCGCTCCATTCGCCTGAGCAAACTTTTCTCAGAAGACCTATCGTTTTATCGACTCATGCGACCATGGTATTATCAGAAAAATTAGATATTGCAGTACGATGGTATTTACAATACCGTTACATCCCTAAGAAATATGAATATATATATTTATAAAATATAAATATAATTTCAAGTATATTTTCAGATAATTCGAAATTACATATTAGCTATGCTTTTTGTAAATTTCAAACAAACATACAAACGAAAATAAAAAACATTATTATCATACTTTTGCATATTTTCATCAAACTAACATATATAATTGTTATTAGGGCATGTGGCCACACACATCGTTTTATTTGTCATACTGGCAAAAGCATCCTGATAGGACTTCAAGCTCTCACAATATAATTAAAGTTGAACAAAGCCTTTTCTTTGCCAAGTGAAGTAATATAAGATTAAAATTAACATGATCAATTAATTCATGTGTACCAATGAGCGAGTCACTTGGAAAATCCTTTATAGCCTTTGTAACAAATAATACAGGTAAAGCCAGAGACTGCCCTAATGCTTATGGAACACTTGGAACAAGTGTTTGTGTAATTTCTAACTACTGTGTCGAATGTTGAAGTGAAAAAGCAGATGGTAGAGATACTTACACACAGAACATGCAAGGCTACGGCCCCCTCCATTCGCTCCTGGTTGGTGAAGATATCATCAGGGAACTCATGTATACCTGCAGAAAGCACACACACACATTTGGCTCGATGAATAATCTAGGTATAACACACAGAGCAGCGTACATGAGTCTCAGAGATTTTTCCCACTCATTAAAGAGCATATAACTAAACATATAAATCACTCCAGAAGACAAATAGTAAATGGTTTCAATCACAGACTAATTACACACAGCATAAGTTCAGCTCATTAAGTGGTAGCAAAAACGTTTGTCTCCATTCAAGAGCTAGATCCCTCAATAATAAAAATCATATAATATAAAGGTGACATTTGACAGAAATGTCTGAGATTCTCTCTTCAATACCATGAAAGTGTTTGGGCACCAAAGCAGTCAAGCTTCCAAATGGGCAGTCTTCTGAAGCCATATCATAAGACGTATGACACAGCCTAAAATGTATGTCATTATATCTCGCTTGACAGTAAATATCCCTTTTATGAAATATCCTTTAAAAGTACAAAAAGAGTTCATTATTCATCAGCAGAACCCATACAGTGAAACATTTCTGCTCTGATCGCTCAGAACAAGAAAATGACTTTATCCGACGTCATTCACTGAGCTTCAGAGAGAATTAACAACTATATGACTGTGGCATTGGTGTGATTTTCAGGAGCTGTTCTTGCAGTACTGCTGCTCTCAGTCCATCGCTGCTCTGTTAACAAGCTATTCACTGCCACAGCGTGTCACCCGGCCAGCTCCACTGATAAGCCCGCAGCCTGCCGACAGAATCGGGTCAGTGAGAGTGGCCACTTATTTGCCTGGATTCGGTTTTACATGTTCTAAGATGGTGGGAGTGACAAAGTCAGCCGTGAGCTGTCTGAAGTGTGGCAATTGTGCTCGTTCCTACACAGCCCGTTGCCATGACGTCAACATCCAAGATACTACAGTCCTGATTGAAAAGCGTTGAGACCCCAGAGACCAGCTTTGTTCCATTCAGGGAAAAGCCTGACGTCTCTGCACAAACTGAAACCTGATTTATTTCATTGCCGACAGAAAAATAGCTCAGAATGTGAGCAACTTTGAACGCCTGTCACTTTTTATGATTGAAAGACAGATGGTATGCTGAGAGACCAAAAAAAAATTAAATGTCTGATCCTTGTCTCTATTATTGTTAGAAAGAGTGCCTTTTATGTCTGTAAAAGTACATTTTTGCATGATTTTTTATGTTTTAGTTTAATCTATTGGTATTTCTTTATCTACAGACACTTTTGTTTTCCAAAGGACTTTGAACAAGTAAATTATCTTAAAACAATTTTGGACACTTTTACTAATTCAATTGGTCTACTAATAATTATCAATATTGTAAGAAAGAGTGTCTTTAATGTCTGTAAAAGGAAGTTTAATCATTTTGCATGCTTTTATGTTTTTTTTATGTTGTTTATTTATTTATAGACACATTTGTTCCTAAGGGTTTTTTGAAAGTAAATTATCACACTTTCACTAATTAATTAGTCCACTAATAATTACCAAAAATATGCTGCAATTAATTTTCATATTAAGTGTCATAATTACAAATATAGGAAATAATGAGCAAGTTAGACATTCCTCTTAAGTGATGTTTAAGATTATTTTTGATTTTCATAACATATCACATATCATGTCTCATATTTCATCTTAAGCGTTCTCTTCACTAACACATGTGCCTTATTGGTAACTATGTACACTGTAGTGGCATAATTGAATACTTTTTTTTATATGATTATTGTAGTTGTAGTAAAATGTAATATTTCATGAGTAAAACTCTGGGTCTAAGGCAAGGACAAAAATAAAATAGCACACATAATAAGTGGCCATAATAAAAAGCATATATATATATATAAAAAAAAAAAAATAAAAAAAAAAAAAAATATATATATATATATATATATATAACAAATTCGTTTTTTCAAACTATATATGTGATTTTCACACAAGAAAAAAAATTTCAATTTGTTAAAAACAAAATCTTGCTTTTATTAAAAAGTCATTTCAGATTCTGTATTTTTACAATAGGCTGCAGTACTGCACAATAAATACATACAATGTGATTTCCTCTTTGCACAGATGTATCTCGTGCCACCACATTGTAAGCAAAGCTGACAAACTAGCTAGCTCTCTCTCAGTTTCCTATGCAGATCAACATAACAGTATTTGTATAACACGGCAGTCACTACAGGAATATCTGCAAGGGTGTTTGTGTGTGTCCATGGCTGCGCATTGTGCAGTGACATTCTCTCCCAGATCACCGGGGAGGTTGAATGCGTCAGCAGGCTTCACACTGCCCCCAATGCCCTAAACACCATAGAGGTGAACTCAAACAACCCAAAAGAACTCAATGCTTTATCATCCACTATAGCAAAAAAAAAGAAAAAAGGAAGCTCTAACCTGGTGCTTCTGGTAATGATACAAATCCTTCATAATTACACACTGACAGCTCCTGAAGTGACTGACCCTTGCTCTATGACCTCTAGGTCTTATTCAAGTCTCCTATTGCTCGTTTCACCCACAGAAACAGAGACAAAAGGTTTCTGATGACAAACAGATGAATGAAACGCTGGACCGAGAGTCAGCTGCCTATTTTTATCCAAGGAACAACAGATCTGCTCTGGTGATCTTGGTTCACATGGGTTTCATTGTTGGTGTGGTCTTCATTAGAGAATCACTGCCTCTCTTCGCAGAGCGCTCCCTGGCACAAGAGATTCTGATTAATCTAATTTCAATTACAGCACCAATGAATAAAGCAGCACTAAACAATAGCCGGTTACTGCGAGCGGATCAATTAAATAACACAAAACAACAGCAACAGAAAGATGAACTTGGCAATGTTGTAAGGGTTTACGGAAAGGTCCCGTCTGTAATTACGGAGAAGGCAAACAAACAGAAATGAATTCGAAATCTCTTTATTGTACACTAGCAACAGAGTTCAAAACAAATGGATGAGGCCTCGGTTCCTCTCCCAGAGTGACCGCTAGCAAGAATTAGACAAGAACATTCCAAGTTAGTGAGCAAAGACTAAAATCGCCTGGAAAGTTAGGATAGAGAAGAACAGGGCTGATTCTCAGCAGGATTTGGACCTTGAACAACCTTCTCCTCCAGAGTACCAGGAGACTAATGGCCAGCAGGAAGGACATGAAGACTGTCCACATACATTAACCGCTGTCAGCACCGACCCCCTGCTCCTCCTCTGAGAACTGCTCAACTCCTCATGAGGACATGAGACAGCTGTACGCATCCAAGTTCCCTTCAGTGCATTTTCTGAGCTTTAAGCTGTTTAAATAAGTCTACTTCAAAGGCTAAAAATCGGAAGATGTAATGCTTCAGCTTCAAAGTAGACCAAACTGCTGCCTTTGCAGATAGTATACAACGGTAGGAAGACAAAAAGGTACAAGGTAACATCCTCTAAGATATCCGCTAACATGTCTTCTGGCTGGATTTTGAATGGAAAGATTAAAAATGCTGTCTGACGGAAGCTGAGCAAGATTCATTTTCAAGGAACATAAGTTGTACATGCGTTTACGTTCAGATTTTTATTACTTTTATTAAGCAAGGACATTTTTAATAAATTGATTAGTGACAGTAAATAAATGTTTAATATTACAAAAGACTGTTTGAACCTTTTATTCATCAAAGAATCCTGGATTATTAGCAATATATCAATAATCCTCAAATTTGAATGATTTCTGAAGGATCATGTGACACTGAAAATAGGAGTGCTTTGTCATAACAGTAATAAACTATATTATTAAACATTTAAAAATAGAAAAAAGCAAATAAAAGCAATAATAATTCGCAATATTACTGTTTTACTGTATTTATGATCAAATAAACTCAGTGAGCAGCATAAGAGACTTATCCTCAAGCATGCATATATCTGAAGCTCACCGGAATTTTTTTTTAATTATTAGACATGATGTTATTGTGCCTTGAAAGCCAGGTTTATTGTGAGACAAAAACCAGTTTCCTTAGGAGACACCGCCTGTTTAGTCATTGAGTGACTGGACAGTGAGGCAGCAAGGCAGCTGCCTGAGGTTTCGGATACAGACATAGCCGCGGAGTAGCTGTCAGTCAAACTGAAAGAGTAAGACATAACAGCTTAACTAAGAGTCAGACCTCTGTAATTCCAATCAACAGGAAGGCAGCATCTGTTGTCAATTAAATCTAATTGAAGAAATTAAAGCCCTTCCGTCGTCAAGACAAACAGTAACTGAAGAATTTCTCCTTCTAAAGGAGTTTAGAGATGTGAATATATGAAGTCGTTGTGCTGTAGTTTATACACATACTGTATAGTGTACAGAACATGCATTCATATGATAGATTGATGCTTAAAAAAGCAAAGAACCTGAATATACTCCATATACATACATGAAAACTACATGCAAATTTAAACATAAATGCTGCTCCAAATATTGTGATAGTCAGACAGATAGATAGATAGAGCAGCTCTGTGAACTAAACCAATAAAGCGCACAAGTATTTAAGATATCAAATTAACTTTAATTAATTCATCCCCTGTGGTCTGGGAAAGCCGAATGGGAAGAAAATCTGGAGTAAATCTTGGGTAAGTTGAGTCCTGACAGGGTTTTTTATTACTAGGAAGTTTTCTGGGTTGATTGATGTGTTATATGTGAAACTACTGTAGGAAACAATAGGAAAATACATATATGTATATAGGAAATACATAGAAATTACAGTTCAACTTCCTTACAGAAAAAACATGGCACGGTAGAGGCATATTGTTTTGCTCTTCATTACTTATGTTTGGTGATTACTACAGAAACCCCTCTGAGGATCTGAGATGCTGTCTCTGTCATTATAATGCTTGCATGGTTTAAAACAAATTTCCCAAGGGAGGTCTAAAGATATCGCACTTTCCATCATCAAAGACGCGAGTCAAGCAACTGATTCACTTAGCGACCAAGCTAGACTAAGATAACAAGTAGAGCGTAATAATATATAAAGCACTTGTGGCTTCTTACATAATGAAAAGCTGCAATGACAACCAACTTCCCTCAAAGCTAATATCATTCAAAAAATAAACCAAATCCTCAATAAGAGGCTTTTTAAAGCAGTATTAATACCTATGTTACATATTTGCTTTTTTATATAGTAGTATTTCATTCTGTCAAATTGGAAACTATAAAAGCTTGATGATAACACACTATCCTTGATATTCATTCTTGTTTTTTTTGGTAGATGTCCAAATTTGACCGTAAAGTTTAATTATGACTTAATTCAGAACCCTATAGAGTGCAAATATGGCATTTACTGTCATATTGTGTGATCACTTCAATATGAAATGCAGCTTAATGACTGTTGCTGGTGACGTAACATCGGGACAGATGCTCAGTCGTTGACAGATTCCATGAAAAAGTTCTGCCTCTTAAGTGATTTTCCCCTATAAAGCTGCTTTAATTGTCATGCAGAGCCTTCAATCCTGTTTTTCCACATGACACAAGTTGCCTTCCATCCATTAAACAATGTAAATTCTATAATTTGCACTTAAACATTGCTGAAAACACATAATCCAGTGTCCTCATTCAACTTTGTCCTGCTACTGACATTATCCACTGATGTGGAATTACACCGAAGAGAAAAAAAAAAAGCTAATGAAATAAATGATTCATTTAAATCTGCTCACCCAGTGCTCAGTTCCAAATTATATAGTTAACAAAATAATAGTAATCATAAAATGATAAAAAAAACTGATTCAATTAAAGTAACGATTGAAAATATAAACAAATACCATTATACTATTCAGTTAATTAATTAAGAAATAAAGTGAAAGTCAAAGCATTTCAATGACATCTGAATCTGACATGATTCTCTTGCAAGGTGCATTTGGCCCAGTTTGACTGTTTTTCTTTTCTCATGTTACAGATACACAGTTCATCATCTCCACCTCGACAGGGAAATATGTTATTGAGAGGGGCTGAAGTGTTGATTGTAAACATAGGTAGCAGTGCTCAAGTGCTTGAGGTACGGCGTTTGAGAGGGGACACTCAGGACCGCTAATTAATGACATGACTTACATGCCAACAACTACTAGTCCTCTCCGCAACCAGCTTCAAACACAGCTGAGATACCGAGACCAATTAGCCCTGGATTCAATCAAAGCTATTCACAAGCTCCTCACTGCTGCACTAACATCAGTGTGCAATTGTTTCAGCTGAGCTCTCTTCCCTCGTACACCAATCACAGTTACATTGTGCTGCTAATGGCTCTTTACGATGATAAATGGCTCTTTATGATAAAACTCTCATAGTCACCTAAGAGTCTCTAGTTTCTAGTATACACACAAAATGTTATAAAACACAAGTAAACTGGCTGATTTTTCTAACCAGGTCAACAGATAAACAAGACTGAATGTTCTGTACCTGCTTATGTAAAAAGGTCGAGCAAAGAGAACATAAGTGATAGGAGATTTGAAGGCATGCAATGGTCAAATCATACTGTTTTTGGGCTAAAACATTTTCTCCCCATCTCTCTTACACACACACACATATAGCCGAAGAAACGGGGGCCATGGATAAGCATATTTGATGATAGATGCAGAGTCCTTCTCAAATCCCTGACTTTTAAATCTATGCAGGATCAAGCAGGATTGACCTGCACTGTAGCAACTGGGGTCCAGGCTCACAGGGGAAAAAAAAAACAGTGCTCGTTCATGCTTCTTATATAAGCACACAAATATTATATAATTCAGACTTGTATAAATGATTCATTCTAATCCTATACATCATTAAATAGATCTCAGGAGATAAGCCTTTTTAAGAACAATTTACAAATGCACACTACATGACATTGTGTAGCAAGCAGATGTTAAAAGGAGAAAAGCAGAAGGGGAAATGACTGTGTATACTTTTTTTTCTTTTTCTGAATGGTCAAGATACCCAACATATATTTACAGGATATATATATATATATATATATATACACGTACACACACACACATATACATATATATTATACTTAACTTTATACTTGTTCATATGTGTATTGTCACAGTCAGCTGGAAGTGCCAGCCCAGTTCTGGGGATGTCACTTCAGCGCCCAACGAACTTTCAGTGTTTCATGTCTGTTTTCATGTCTGGACTCACGCTCACGAACTCATTCTGTTTTCATCTCGGACTTTCATTCATGTTTTTGTGTTGTCACGTGTGTTCACTCATGTCTCCGCCTTACTCATCAGTCACCATAACGATTCATTGTCTAACTCCACCCATTGACCCAGTTTCTTGTGTATATAACCCGGAAGTCTTTGTCTGTTTCTCACTGTCCATTGCACTGTACATCCAGTCTTGTGTTAGTATTACTCTGTCTTGTTTATTGGATTTACCGTTACTGACTCTCGCCTGTATATTGACCATTCTTCTGCTTTGCCTCTGACACTGTTGTTCCGCCGTTATCGACTCTGCCTGCTTGTACTCTGAAGTTTTGTCTATTAAACAGCTTCCATATAAATCCAAACGCCTCTCGCCTCCTCCAGTGTTACATGTATATTGTATAATTTACTATGTATATATTAATACAAACACATGCATGTATATATTTAAAAAAAATGTTATGTTTATATAGTACGTATATTTATATATATATAACAGAAAATATAATAATTTTAAATATTTTCTTAATATATACTGAATGTGTGTGTATTAACATATTCATAACACAGTACATATATATTATATAATCAAAAACTTTTATTTTGTTTTATTTTCACAATTTATCATTTGACAGCACTAATGTATGCATACATGCACACATACATAGACATATATCCACAAACATGCTGCTGCTGCACACATAACATACATGGAATAAACTGTAGCTATCTATATGGGTGGAGCTGGGGAGGCGGAGGATTCGAAAGGATTTGGCCAAAGTTGCACCAAATTATTTAAACAATCAAATAATCAGCAAGCTGATCAGTTGCAGAATCAACATGTGCCATCTTAGATGATGTAATGAACTAGTTGTATATATGATATCAATGCTACGGCCATTCATATCTGGTATCATTGATTTATGAAGATGCCATTGCAACAAAATTAATTCATTTTTCTGAACTATTATCCAAGCTTCTCTGATGTTATCATCTTTATGTATTGTCATTTACACAAGTGTGTGATCCATGATCTAATCCATGATTATGTGATGTCATCTAGAGTGTGGTCTAGAGTGGTCAGAAAGATGGCAATGACCTGAGCCCACCAACCTCTGCCACTAATCCCTCTATAAACGACAGCTGACTCTGGGGAGGAGGGGATGTATTAACCATGAACGATGCAGGAAGTGTCTAATGCTTGTATAGTCACTAAGGATAATGTAATACTTTTATATGTAGTAGTATGTAAAGAGCATTAAACTTCCACACTCAATCCATCTCTTTTTGTTCCACTACTCTGCTGGTTCTGTGTTTGCATATGCAGGGTGTTTCGGGACAGCATGTGTCCATCAGCTAAGCTAAAAATCCTGTTCTAATCTGTTGCATGATGATATGTGCAGTATGCCTGAAAAATAATATTCAATAAATTTTCTCCATTATTAAATATGGCTGTCCTTATGCCATGGAGTGCACAATTTACAAAAAAGCTTTAAAAAAACATGTGGTTTAGGAAATGAGATGGAGAGATTCAAGGGCTATTTCCCCTTGTCCAACAGATGTGTATGTGCTAAAGCTGAGACAAATTTCCATCAAGGTTCCAAGAAATATGAATAGTTCTACTGATGCCTCCATTTTGACTTTATGTTGCTACTTTAAAAACACATGGTTGTATTTTACTTTTTTAACACTAACTTTTAAGTACAAAGCTGCGTGGTACATTAACTAATGCGAAGGACATCTAATATAAGAGAATAAGAGAAGATATGAAAAAGTATTTGCTATTTTTTCTACATAGAGTACAGAAACATGTAGCCTGGGCCGGGGGTCAGAAAACAGCCATTCACCTATAAGTGCAAAAGTGTGGAGAAACTGACAAGTGTGCATGATGTCAAGCAGAAAATATGAGGTGGTTGTGTGTCTCAGTATTTTGACAACATAACAGCAAAGAAGAAAGAGAAAGAGTGAACTCCATTCCAGCTGGCCAGAGATATTTGGATGGGCCTAATCTAATTACGCTAAGAATGATTGTGATTGTGCCATGCTAGGAATGAGAGGAATCTGATAGATATAAAACATAAAGTTCTTACAACAGCAAAATAACCAAAACACACAATGACACTGATAAAATAAAATACAAATAAAGTTGTATCTTTATTATATGGTATCTGAATCATTGACTCACTCGATTCATTTAAAAATAGCGATTTATTCAATAACAAAACGCTGCTCTGTTGCTTTGAGATTCATAACAGCTTTGTTTGAAACTTGTTTTCTTTAGCAAAATATAGCAAAAAGAGCTATTATTGGCGGTATTGTTTCTAAAACTTAACATTCTTAACTTCATGTTCATTAAACTCTATAAAATAAATCACATTTCCAATCATGCTAATTTTCATGAAAAACAGCACTCGTGTGATATTGTTCAATTGCCAAATGGTTAACTAAGAAAGTCACATATTCAATAATATCAACTCAACTACAACTCAGAGACAGTCATCCTGATCCAAGCTGATAACTGTGAAGCGTGTAAAACGTAGAGGTGTAACAGTCAACAGTGCTAACACTATCTAAAAAACGACTGAATTCAACTTCAAAGCCTATTGTGTGTTTGATGTGTCTATCTCTTAATCCAGTGTATTTAACATTTCACTACTTTTTTGTTTCTCTCACCTAAATATCACTCTCAATGCACCACACTTGATGTTTAAATCAAGCACTTCAGGCTTACGTCGATCTGAAGAGTTTCTGTGCTAATGTCAAGAGATCAATCCATCCATCAGTCACCTCAGAGTGACAGCTGACAGGCCTCTTGCTCACCCGCATGTCTCCCAGAATAAAACACAGTCTTTGTGTCACACGTTGGGCTCCCCCAATCTCTCTGGGAGCATGCTGTTCTCCATAGAGATACCAAATTTCGGGAAACATACCTATTAGACACGAATCATAAATCATATAGTGGAGGGATCAGGTCAGGATGCAGGAAGGAGCATATAAGAGAGAAACAGGGAAAGGAATTAAAAGAGGGATTGAAGAAGGAAAAGAAGGAAGGAAAGAGAGGACTGTTCTGTTTAAGACCCAAGTAGGCCAGTGGGACTGAAGAAAGGGCACATGGTAATCCTGGAATTTAATCAGGATGCCATAGAACGTGACCAGAGAGAAAAACTAAATCACACTCACACTCAACAAGGCAAAAACAGAGATGGTTTATAATCATATGCCTCATTATACAATCTGTTTGATCCAGAGTACAAATCATTAAAGCAGGACGAAACACTTTCATTTAGATAACTGAATTTTCCTGGGAGCTGAAACAACACATGTGGCCTAGTGGCTTGTAAACAAGACTGAATGTTTTAACATGAGGCTAACCAGCTAGACCCACTAAATTTGGGGTTAGGGTTAAATTGAGATGACTTTTGCTGTCAGGGAATGTATACCACAAGTGCTTTTAAGTTCAATTACAAATCTTACAAAAAAAAAAAAAAAACACTAATAATAATTTAATAGCACTGTTGAATGTAATCTTTTGGAAATCTCATAGTGCATACACCTTTTTTTCTTACCTTTTATATATGAAAGTAAGCATACATATACAAAAATATACATAAAAACACTTGTATTGGACTATTGGTAACTTAAATAGTATGAAATATTAATATGACTGAATGATATGAATAGGAAATTTTGAATACAGGAAACATCTCGGTTACATATGTAACCCTCGTTCCCTGAAGAAGGGAACAGAGATGCACTGGGAGGTCTGGGAAGACGTGCGGAAGTCAGCCTTCCCGTAAGAGGTTAAGACGAATACACATACATCATGAACTTTCAATGCATATGGAATATAGGAGGTAATTGAACCCTCGTGGATGGCAGACTGCCGGGGAACACGTTTTTTTTTTTTTCTTTAACCGTGGAATACCTACATGGGGTCCTCAAGGGGTACCGCACATGGGGCCCCAGCCCTCTAGAAGCTCTCGCAGGATTCAGGATTCCGCAACATCCAGCTGCTGATGGGGAACGGAGGAACTCAACAGGGTCCACTTTACCGGACATTCTGTAGAAATTTGTTGCAAAGCCGACCGAAACCGGGCCACTCCGTGTCACTACCTATTTGAGGTGAGAACTGGAGGATACCGGTTCCACACAAAGGCTATAAAATCTAGCGAACGTTTTAGGGGTCGCCCAACCCACAGCTTCGCAAATATCTGCAAGCAAGGCGCCGCGTGCCAATGCCCAGGACAACGTTACAGTTCTTGTTGAGTGAGCTCGTACACTATAGGGGGCAGGGCACACCCTGTGCCTGAAAAGCCAGGGTGATGGCATCCACTATCCAGTGGGCCATCCTCTGCTTGGAGACGGCATTCCCCTTCTGCCGTCCTCCGTGACAGACAAAGAGCTGGTCTGAGGTCCTGAAGCTTTGTGTCCAGTCTATGTAACATCTTAGTGCTTGGACAGGACAAAATCAGGGCTGGGTCTGCCTCCTCCGAGGAGAGCACATAGAGGTTCACCACTTGGTCTCTAAATGGAGTCGTGGGAACCTTGGGCACATAGCTGGGCTGTGGCCTCAGTGTTACCTGGGAATCCTCTGGCCCAAACTGCCAGCATTGGGGCAGCAAGGGGATACGTTGGAACCCAGCTCGGCATCTGAGTGTGTGCAACTCTTACCTGCGTTCCGGCAGAAGTGAGGAAGTGACTAAGAAGTGAGGCTTGTCCTCCTGGTCCTTTAACTGCTGCCTGTAATGAGAGGAGAGTGAGTGTGACATGAAACCTTTATTTTTGGCTAGTCCACAACGCCTCATCCCTTTGTGGGACACAGAGATGGAAGAACCACTCTTTGCTGAGATTTTTGGGCCCTGGCTGAAAGACCAGTGACATGATTCTCCGCCCGGCTCTCCACGGAAGGAGAGCCTATGTCTTGAAGAGCAGTTCGCTTCATCCCTGGGTCGCTGCCCAGCTGCCTGGTGCCCAGCTCCACGGCACTGCCTGTTTTTGTGGCTGCTGTATTGGCTGCATGGGAGCAAGGGCCGTGGCCGGGGCCCGCCCTCAGCGACAAGCAATCTGAGGCGGTGTCTTTGGTGGCCGGGTGGAGGCAGCAGCTGCACACCAAGGCAGAACAGCGCCTGCTACTGAGCAGCAGGGAACTCCTGGGCGAAGTTCCTCACGGCGTCGCTGAAGAGGCCGGTCAGGGACGAGGGTCTTGTCTCACTCACATCACCAACACAACCTCGGATGACGCTCCTGGACCACCACAGTGGACATTGCATGACCCAGAGACCGCAGTGTAACCTTCGTTGCTCAGGGCGCGAGGTCTGCGGCAGTGTGGAGTTCACTGAGAACTTCTGGGACATGACCACCCTCATGCAAATGCTCAGTGCCTTGGCCTGATGGACTCACAACAACGCCATAGTATGTACTGCAGATGCAGCTTCTCCACAGACCATATAAACACTGTCGACAAGTGCCTACAGGCCGGGAGGGGAGCACAGGAACTCCCTGCCCAGCAGTAGCGGCACTAGCAACCTCTCCACTGGGGGGACCCCCATACCCCCTAGCTGCATCGCTGTCAAGGGTGGCCATCTACGTTCTGGTGAGCTATTCATGTACTTCCGGGTAGAAATGTACCGGGGCGGGGCTCTGAGAACCAGTGCGAACCACCCCTAAGTACCAATCACCCAGCTTTGGAGGACTCAGGACGCGGTGGGACTTCCCACTCGAGCCCGATCCCCTCAGTGGCCCGGGCAAACATAGCCATCAATTCTGGATCTGTATGCGGTATCATGTAATGCCCAGTGGATGTCATGCCAGCTTGAACTTCATTTTCAGAACTTTCTGACTCTCCTTCCAAAGCGCAATCGACATCCAGTCACCGGGTGGAGCGCCAAAGGTAACAGCTGGTACCCGTTGCGAGGGTCCAGACTGCCCCAATGGCAGCTCCATTGGTATCAGAGTGCCGGTGGAAGGAGGGGCTTTTTCCTCACCATCACCGTTAGACCAGACCGGCCCCTTTCACCAACACTAGCTCTACAACTAGGCAGAGGAACGGTTGGCCCATCCCCTTTTGCCGGTAGCTGAGTTTGGTCCGCAGCTCCGCGATGATCATCTTCCCAGAAAAAAAAGATGACTCATCCACAAAAGCCGCCTCAACGTGCTTTGCCCAGACACGTAGTAAGACAGCGATTGTGACCGTCACTAGATGCCAGGGAACGACCGCATCCAGAGAAGTGGTATGACTTTAAAAAGACGCATCTTTACAAAGACGTACCACCCGTAAGCTGCTCTTTTAGAAAAGCTCTTTTAGTGTGCTGAGGCGCACAGGTGACATAGCCACATGCACACAACAGTGGGGTAGTGCAAACTGTTGTGGCAATCCACTCAACACTGGAACCACCGCCGCTGCAAACGTCGTGTCACCAGCCACTCTTCAATCACCGTTGGAGATTGAAGAGCTGAACTCATGCAAGCTCGGCTCTGAAGCGAAAAGCTAATGAGTGCTTCATCCGCTGCCTATTTATACTCGCGCTCACAAGAGCATACACAGGGAACATAAAGAATTGCACAATGGGAACCATGTGCCTGACTTTATTTCCTTCTTTCCATTCTCCCCTCACTCAGGTCTGCATTACACAGTGTGGGAACATTTAACAACACATGCTTGATCTCTCGCTCTCTCACCCACACACACGCTGGCAAACACTGAGGCCCGTTCGTGCACACCGCCGACCTAAAACTACAGGATCATAAAGAGGAATTCTATGCGGATGAGTGAATATTTCAGTCCCATGATCCCATACTAAGACCTCTGATAAGCTAAAGCTTCCTCTGGGGAAGCATGAGGAGCCGTGCAAATCTGACTCTGCATGAGGTGAAGCTCATGAACGTGAAGGCTTTACATGGTGGGATGGAGATGGTGGGAGGCCCCTGCCTGCCATGCTACATCCATTCTGCCCGCTCTATCTCATAATGTTTGGCCGATCACATGACCAGGCCTGTGTTTAATTACAAACACATTTATTGAGGTGGAATGCTTGTAAAGAAAACCTTCTGTGCCAAAAAAGGTCTGCAAAAAAAAAGCAAATGAACGGATCAGAAAAACAAGGTGGCGTGTCTGTGTATTTGTTGGAGGTGGTGTTAAGAGAGATGACCAGGCAACAGAGACAATGATGAATGTAATGTGTCATGAGTGAACACCTCACTATCTCACAATGTGGAATAAGCAAACAAAAAACCCTTAGAACTCAGTCTTCTCTCTGTTCCTCTCCTGACATATGTTCCCAGTGACTAACCAGAGGTGTTTTATTAACTTTTAAAGCTGTTTGTACCTTTGGGAGTCACGAAAGGAAGAAAATAAACAAAGAGCGAAGGGGGAGAGGGAAGGTCTCTTCACTGCTGGATGTAGCTTTTGACAACTCCAAATATAATATACACCCTCTCCCAGACAAAAATTCACAAAACCAACAACCCAGAATACATAATGTATCAGCAACCTACATTTGTTTAAAAGTAAAAAGGGAGCCTTAGTGAAAATTAAAAGTAAAATTTTCCTCACACCATTTTTCCCATTTTTTTTTATATAACAATTATCTGTAAAAATGTAACCATAGTAGTCTTGTACGAATTCAATACATTTAGCTAGAAGCCAAATAATCAGTAATCATCTACGAAATCACACTTACTTAGTCTGTCATGTGTATACCTGTGCAAAAAGTTGCAACTAAGGTAATATTAATACATTAAAACTTTTTTATATTGTTTTACTAGTGAATGACAAAGTTAAAACCAGATAAGAACCAATTAAATTACTATTGGTTATTGTATTAAACATGATTATGAAAGGACATTCTGGCTAAAATTGATAAGCTCATAATTATTTTCTATTTGGTCAATAACAAACAAATGGATGACATTAAAATGTGTAGCATTAAACAATTCAAAATGTTTGCATCAGGAATTAAAAAAAAAAAAGAATACTTCTATTCATCGATGATTAATTAGGATGGATCAAAATGGAGGTAACACTTTATTTTACGGTTGTACCTATTAAGAGCAAACGGCAGTCGTTTTAATTTAAGCTTTTGAATATGTAAGAAGATTTAGCAAATTAAAATTTTGGACTGTTCGTATGAAAATGGATATTAGATGCCAACAATAGTAATCAAACAGTTCCTTTTCCAGGTGAAAATTATATTGAATATCAACTGATACCAATAAAAAGAACAAATATTGACTGATAACTGATGTAGTACCAATATACTGTGTCCCTTTAGATTTAAGTACAGCCAGCACAATAAAAAAGTCAAGAGTAAAAATGACGGCAGTGAGCTCCAAATGGGAGACAGCACATTACCCCAGTGCGAGTGAACCCTACGAGGCAGCAGGTCCGATCCTGTCCAAGCTCCCTTTCCACAGTGCTACTCATTCATTTTTAAGTGTGATGAGGAATAAAAAGCACGGCTGCAAAGCAACACAGTCCATGGGGACTCATGAACAGCCATAGAGCCTATCCATCTGCAATCTCTGCTCTTTAAATATAGCACATATCATCATTAGTCTTACTCTCCTCTCGATTTCCTTGTCTCTCTCTCTCTCTTCATGTCAATGCAGACTGATATCCACCACCATTGGAAAGAAAAAAAAATCACAAATTGAGTCCTCAGTTGTTTCTACTTAAATCTGCATTAAAGGCGATTTCCTGGTCATCAGACTGATTCATGATTTGAGACGGTTTCTGGTTTTAGATGGTTTCTTCATAGAGATACAGTATGTGATTTGAAATCTTCTATCTTTGCTCATGGGCTCTCAATTCTGGGCAATCAGCTTGTTTTGCACATAACCATTTAGTAGCTAGTATTAAAATTTGTATAATTGTCTAAATAAATTTAAAATAACACATACAGCAGCAGTCATGATGCAACTCTAAAAGCAAAGAGAAATTACAGAAATGCAAAGCTGATTGCCAAATTTTACGCTTATGTTGTAGAAAACTAAAACTGAACTAAAAATAAAATTGAATTAAAAATAAAAAAGCATTTTAATTTATAAAATAGAAAATAATTCTAAAAAGTAATATTAGTAGTATTTAATATAATATTATTTTATTCTAATATTTAAAAGCACATCTCAAAATGACTAAAAATACTACAATTTTAAATATAATTAAAAGCTGTTATAAAATATATTACATAAAAACTATTTTAACTAACATTGCCCTAAAACCAACTTATGCAACTTAATCTTTTTATCGGCTAAATTATGACCAGCAAAGTGTGTACAAGTTCTGAGAACTTATACTGTAAGATTCAATGATTGATAGGGTCTGATGCACCATGATTTAATAATCTCTCATCCAAATATGACTTTACATCCCTAAAACCCCTTAAGTGTAATCGATGATTAACACTCTGAAGTTTGTTTTGGAGAGTTGTGAGAGGTGAAAGCACAGCTGCGGTTCCATCGAGATGGAAATCAGAGGCCCTTGTGGGACACAGACGCGGCTGGGATCTAAAGGGATCAGAGAGGAGAGACACACAAACACGTTGACACGACACGCAAACATACACGCACACATATGCTAATGGCTCTATGACAGAAACTGCTACTAGTGTAAGAGCAGCCAGTGTCTTTGTCCTCAGAGAACTACTTGCATTATTCAGAGATTGTTAATAATTAAACAGTGAGCTCATTGCAAATGATGTATGTACATTCGAACTCACTGCTACGGCTCTACTGCCAGTTCAATCTGAGGATCTTGTACTGAGACGTAGAGAGATTATGACACTTCACTGTCACATCTCTCTTAAACGCAGGAGCCTCGCTCTCTTAGTCCTTCCAGAGCAAAGCACAGCCCTCTCGACTGCTCCCTTTCTCCAAGCTGCACACTCCAAATTTAATTGTGAAGATGTTTTTTTTGTTTTTTAAAAAGGGAAGGAAGTACGAGATCTGCTGGGTTTGTTTGTGAGAGACAGTGATTAACGCTGCCAAATTTATGCAGGAAACCTTATGCTTAAAAATACTTAATGCTTTAATAAACTTAAACCTAAAAAGCATTGTTTTGAAAACCATTTGCACTAGTTTGAATGAAGTTAAAATAAAATAGAAATATTAGATAACTTGACAATTAAAAATGTTGCCAAGCAACTAACTAATTCTGATTTCACACTGCTTGACTTTAACCCCTGATTTTCACTCGCCAGCAGGTTTTGCGAATGATGTGATGAATACCTGAAATGGGAGGCAAATCAGTGCTTGTTCACACAAGTGACAATCATGCAGTGTGAATTATCAAAGACCCATCGCCAATGCATGTGAAATATTTGGCATGCTAAATATCTGATATGACTGTATGACATTTAACATCACGCAGTGTGAACTCGGCATAAGATAAAATTAGTTGAACTGCTAAAAATGAAAACAGAGATAATTCCAAATATTAAGAATTACTATAACAGTTGTATAGTTTTTATAACCTTTGTATCATTTGCTTCCTGTATTGGAATAATTTGACAAAATAGATAATAATATATTACATAATATATAAATTAAATGTAAATAGTAATAAAAAGTACTAAAAGTGACAACATACACATAAGTACATAACAAAAATTCTATTCTAAAATAAAAGTTTCAAAATGATAACATAATAAATAAAAACTATAATAATAAATAATTCTAAAAAAAACTACCACAAGAGCACACTTTAACTATTAACAACTATTTAAAACCTTGAACCTTTAATTATCTCACCAATATTTTGTGCGTCCTTATCTACTATCTAAAATCTAGATAGTAGATAATAGACGTGTTCTGGCAAGTAATGCACATGCTCTGACATGTGAGGTGGCGCTCGCGCAGGGTGACCTGAGAACTGCTCGAGCCATTCCCCTTCTTCTTCCTATTGTTTTCTGTCATCTTGATCATTTAAATGTGCACGTAATATGTGCTGTGACATTTCATTGGTAGAATAAATGCTGAAGTATGCTGAAGTAAAATCAAAGCATATCTAGCATGTGACGTATAAGGAAATAACATTTCTTCTTCCACACGCTGCAATAAGTAGTACATAAAGTACAGCGAATAGATGGCTAAGCACCACTGATAATTATTCATTAAACACTAAAGTAATCTTTTCGCTTTGACCCGCATTAAAAGCGTTGGACTCTAGCTTTTCTGCAGTTAGAGTGATGTCACAGCTTTTTCCCAGCCGTTGTTTGAGTGTGTTGCATAATCAGAGAAGCTCAAGCATCCCTGCAGCACCGATGACATCACACTCTGAGCCTGTCCATCACACGCTGGATAGTGTGAGAGCATGAGAGAGAGAGGGGAATAGAAGGAATGAAAGGAGGAAAGAGATTAAAGTGAGCGAAGGAAAAAAAAAAGAAAAAATTCTACACGCTACATATGTGTATCAGCGTTTAACAACGGAGCATGAAATCCCAGCAGGCCAGCTAAAAATAAACGCATGTAACAAGGCAGAAGAGTGAAGCCGAGATGGCTCTTCATCTCAGCTAGATTTCTCCTCAGGCATGTACTGTTTTATTTCATTACAGCACAAGGGTCATGATGGGCTCTCGCTGGCCAGCGCTGTAGAAATCATGAAGATTTACTAAGGAATGAGAGAGAAGCTGGGGAACGTGTGTGTATGTGAGTGTCTCATGACAGTGGAATTCCGCAGCTGCTCACGTGCACCGGGTGAAGCAGCATCAGCACGAAACACCAATCGCCCCGTTAATGAGGTCAGCTGCTCGTAGGTTGCAACTATAGGGTCATTCCTGTTATGAAGTACATTGACTTCAAACTCTACATATTTAAAGATGGAAACTGAATGTAATGATCATTCATTTCAATGCTTTGGCAATGCTGCTATTTACACTTTGTCCACTTTCAAAGTAAAATTTATAAATTATAAAATTATAAAAAATAATTAAAGAAAAAAATCTTTATTAAATACCACTTATAAGAAAAGTTACATTTGATAAAGCATTAGACATGGTCTTAATAAATGTAACAAAATATAACATTAACATAGTTCTCATAGTAATCTATTAATCATATTAACATAGTAATCTATTCAGTTAATTTGCAGTTTCTTGTTTAAATGAACACTAGAGGCAGTATAACTCTGACAACTTATATTACTTTTCATACAAAGTATAATTTGCAAATCCACAGTTTCAATTATTAAAGCCTAATTTTTCCATTATTAGGGGGGAATAGGTAACACTTTAGAATAACGTTCCGTTGTAAGTCATTTATAAGTGATTAGTTAATGATGAAATGTTCATCTACAGAACATTCACGAATGATTAATAAGTGATTATTATGTTTAGTTAATTAATTTACAAGAGATTTACAAGTTGTGATATGTTGAAAAGCACAAAAAAATGTTTTTTTAATTTAATAAAGTGTGTAAACCCTTTGTCTCA
>JAUMHR010000063.1:11401720-11414072 GCA_032361145.1 Enteromius fasciolatus | reverse complement strand
CTGTAGCTTAGCTTGCTACATTTCTCAGGGTAGTAGCTTTAGTGTAGTTAAGCTACATTCAATGTAGAGTAACTGATGGCTAAGTAGCTTGCCCAACACTGTATCTGCCTCTGTCAGCCACCCTAGGCTGCCGCCACAGCAGCCCAAGCAGTCGTCTGCGCCTCTGCAGCCACAGCGGATGAAACAGGAGCCGCACTGCAGCCGCTCCAGATCTGCAACTTGGCGCTTCCCCTTCCAGAGAAGGCAGGGTCCCCGGCCCAAGATAGTGCTGGACCCACCGCCTCTGGCGTCAGGGTGAACTTTGCAAAGAGCAAGCTGCTGCCCAGCCAACAAATAGAGTTTCTGTGTGGCCAACAGGAGGAGAGTAATCATGACAGACGCCTCCAAGACAGGATGGGAGGCGCTGTACGAAGGTTCTCTGTGGTCAGCCAAAGACAGCAGCTTGCACATCAACTGCCTGAAAATGATAGAAGTGTGGCACGCCTGTTGCGTTTTCCTACCGCAACTGAGGGACAGTCACGTCTTGGTTCCTGAGGTGAGCCCTGCACAAATTTCGCTCGTTAAGGGCTACTCACATGCCGGGCATTCTGAACCAGGTCGCAGACATGCTGTCAAGGGACAAAGTCAGTCCAGAAGAATCAACCCTTCACCTTCGAATGGCCCAGTCTCCTGCTTTATGCATTTCCCCCGACGGCTCTGATACCCCAAGTCATCAGCCGAGTCAGGGAAGAAGGTCACAGACTCCTCCTGGTAGCCCCCTTCTGGAGGAACCAGCCGTGGATAGCAAACCTGCATGTGATGCTGACAGCAGCCCCATGGCCCATTCCCCTGAGACGAGATCTTCTTTCTCAGGCCAAGGGCTCCATTTGACATCCACAGCCTAAGCTGTGGGCTCTTCAAGTGTGGGCGCTCGACAGGAGCCTGTCTGCCTCCCAGAGCGTGTACAAAATACCATTTCACAGGCCAGGGACCTGTCTACGAGAAGTGCCTACGGTATGAAATGGACTGTTTTTTCGAGAGGGTGCGCGGAGCACAGCGAAAACCCCTCTTTATGTGACATTGATATTGTCATTTTTGCAACACCTGCTGGATAAGGGACGTTCCCCTTCCACAATTAAGGCATACGTGGCGGCTATATCAGCTATGATATGACCTTATAGCAGGTCAAACAGTAGGCAAGGATATTTTTATTATCCATTTTTTAAGAGGCGCTAGACGGCTGAAGCCTTTTCTCCCTCGCACTATCACTACGTGGGACCTGCCTATGGTGTTAAGTGCCCTAAAAGGAGCGCCCTTTGAACCCCAGCAGACGGCTACAGTGATGCTTAAGACTGATGCTTAAGACTGCACTGCTATTGGCACTGGCATCTGTTAAGCGAATAGGCGACCTGCAAGTGCTGTCTGTGAGCCCTGTCTGCCTGGAATTCGGGCCAAATGACTTGAAGGTCATCCTGAAACCAAGGCTTGGTTATGTACTGAAGGTGCTCTCCACACCGTTCAGAGCGCAGGTGGTATCTCTTTCGGCGCTGCCCCCTAGCGAGGGCCATGACTTTAACCCTCTCTGCCCCGGCACTGCTTCGGCGTCCGTGCTAAAGGGCTGCTGGTCTCAAAGCAGAGGCTTTCTAAGTGGGTTGTGGACGCTATTATGCTATCATACTCTTCATTGGGCCAGAACTGCCCCATAGGAGTAAAAGCTCACTCAAATATAGCCACTGCCTCATCCTGGGCATGGTCTAGCGGTATTTCCCTGTCAGAGATTTGTGGAGCGGCCGGCTGGTCCTCGCCATCCACATTTACCAGGTTTTATAACCTGGATGTCCCGGCATTACACACCAGGATCCTCTCTGCTTAAAGTGTAGTTTGTCAAAGTTGCTGCTTGACCGCTTCATGCTCAAAAAGCGATTGTTGGCTACATAACTTATGTTTTATTCAAGGTTCGCCATAGATTGTTAATCTACTTAATACGTAGTTTAGTGCAAACTAAATTAAGGGCAATGTACTGTATATATAGGTCTCCAGTCTAACTTCACTGTCAAAAATATTCTAAACTTCTGATGTCCAAGGCATAATTATTGAATTATTGGATTGAATCTCCCAGCCTGTAATAATAATTAAGGGCCTCCATTCATACATTTAAACAATGTTGTCATTCCCAACACCTGTGTATGTGTAGTAAAATGCAGGTTTGAATATCAGGATATGAGCAAGACTTATTCTCTAGTGTAATGTGTAGACGTCTATAGCTGTATTAAAGGAAGAATAGTTTTGAACAGCAGAGTAAGGAAACCCTCAACCTGTGCCAAGGCGCCAGGCTGGTGTTGGAGACGGGTGGGGGAGCGGGCATCTGGACACGAGCAAGAGCTTAAGAGCACAGCTCGCTCTTTAACGGCGAGATCAAGGAGATGCTTGGCAAGAAACACAGCCTCCTAAAACACCAGGACCCCACTTGGAAACATTTACCCAAATCCGCCCACAGAAAAAAACACAAACAAAAGCAGGCAGGCCACGCTGTGTTACAGATGCAAAGCTGCTCCCTTTACACCTCATAACAGCAGAGCCGGGCCGTTACACACTGAGCTCACTGCAGATACAATGGCTCCCCATGGAAAATAACCTCCTGCTCTGTTTTATTTCTGGACAGATGTCAAATCATAAGTTTTGCTCTAGCTCACCATCCGCAAGACTTGACATTCCTTTGTATTCGCTGCAGATTAAGTGTTTCCCTCAAGCCTAAAACACTCCCCTTTTCTACTTTAACCACATATAAAATATAAAAGTCATGCCAATGCATATAAAAGAACAGTATTTATGACATACAGTGGCCCCAAAGTATTTAGATGCTGAAACCTTAAAAATATATGCATTGTTTAACTACATTAGGAACCAAAATTTCAAACTATCTGCAAACAAATAATTTCAACAATTACCTTTCTTGAGCTAATTATTATATCTATAACAACATTAAAAGTTTGAGGTCAGCAAGATTGTTTTCTAAAGAAATTCATACTTTAATTAATTTATTAATTAATTTATTTGTATTTTTATAAGAAAATATTACATACACTGCAAAAAATACTGTGAAAAAACTGTAAAAAATTCTACGGTAAAAACCTGTTCAATGGTTAATGGTAAATCCCTGAAAATTTAAAGGGAAAAAAACGTAAACTGACACTCCCAGAAATTTCTGCATTGCATTTAAAATTTAGTTTGAATTTGTTTTTTTGTTGAGTTTTTTTCATGAAATAACTATGTTTCTTCTTAGTTCTTATCAGTTGTTTATTGGGGTTGTAATGTTGTCAAATACATTTTTATGGCATATTTCCATTCAATGAGTCTCACCATGATGGTGTTTAGTGTTTGTGTGAATGACTCTGATTACCTTCTATATACGTTCATATTTACAAGTTGCTTGTGATGGGCTTTGGTTCATCATGTGATTTTCTCATCACCACCTGCTTTTGGTGCTTGTCAGTGTATTTCAAAGGTACAAAAAAGATTTCTCCTTTAATCCTACCAACCCAAAACCTTTAAATTCTGGAGTATATTTGACATTTTGTTACATAAAATACATTAGTAACTTTTTGAATGTATGAATATTTGTGGTTCCACTGAAAACATATAGCCCGGCTATGTGAACATGTATGAAGTTTCAGAGCAACAAGCAAACTGAGCAATGAAGTGGAATCAGATACTAACAGTGTTCTGTAGTTGATCCCTTCTATAGTAAATGCATTGCAGGGGGGAAAGAGGAGAACTTTGAAAGAAGAGGGAGACAGTCAATCAATAGACCCACACAGTATTGATGATCCCTTTGTTCATCCTCGCCTCTCCCTCAGACCTGCTCTAATTGGCCTCTTCAAATTGTCCAAGAGTGTGGAGCACAATGTAGCCAAGTGCATCACATTACACAGGAGATCTACGCCAACCGTGCAAATAAACAATGAATAACAATGAGGAAAAATGATGCGGAACAGATTGAAATAAGTCAAATTGTTATACTAATTCTGTTCGAAATTAAAAGTGAGTGTGAATGTGTTTACCATGAAATCTTGAACAGACATTAAGCAAATTTCAAATTAAGCTCAGCCATAGCAGCTGATAGCGTTGTGTTCAGTTGACTTTTCTTGGAGTTGTAATACGTTTTTAAACTTTACCATGGTCTTTACCTTGGCCAGAAACCCACAGTTAACCTTTGAACTGGTCACAGCTCATGCTCTCTATGGTTTGAAATACACATTATATTCTCCAGCCAGTGAGTCCCAGGAGAAACAATAGCAAAGTCTGTGTCAGCGAGATTACTCACTCATACGCAACAATAGAGTTAGTGTCTGACTTACAGATCACAGGAGGACTCACAAACCAGAGGAGAACAAATAAAAGACATAAGAATGTTTAATTTTAGAAAACATAACTTGATTTTAAAGTTTATAGAACCTAGTTCACAATCCCATACATGTTCCAATACAAAAATTCTACCCACAAAAAATGATTTTCAGAAGTGAAACTTCTTGCTTAATCATAGTGAGGTGTTGTTTAACTTGTTTTTATTGTGACATACAGTAAGTCATCTGGCATGCTGTTCTTTAGAAAAACAATAATTTTCCTGTTTCATTCGTACTATTGAATCAGAGCTTGCAGACTGTGTGAGGTTTTTTTTATGTGTGTGTGTGGTGCATAACCTCTTACCAGGCGGTGTGCAGTTCTTTTCAGCATTGGGCCCAAGCTGCACTTCATCAGTGTAGTTGCTGTCAATGTCAAAGTCCTGTAGTAGCCTGCGGCTTTCCCACCTCTCGCTATCTTCAGCTGAGAGCATGGAGATGCCATAACCTATAAAACACACAGAGAAAAATCATTGTCATTAACCAAAGCTAGATTGACATACAGCAGACCTATTTAGATTACAAAAGATAAGACAAATTCAAAATATTACAAAAAAAAAAAAAAAATAACTTTTTATAAATATATGAATAATATGCATAGAATATTGTCTAAAAATTTACTTTCTATTAAATTGCCACTTTTTGTGCTTTTTACATCTCAATATAATTTACACTAGCCTACAATTCGGGCTTGGTAAGAGTTTTTTTTTATGTTTTTGAAAGAAGACTTTTATTTTATTAGATAAAAGATATTGTAATACAGGACTGTGAAATATTCTCATACTTAAAATTAAACTTTAATTAAATTTATTCAAAGTCACATGATCCTTCAGAAAAACAAACTAAACATCTGTTTATTTATTTATGAAACAACTACACTTTTTCACTTTTTTCAGGGTTTTTTCTTGAACGAATAAACAAACAAATATACATATATTATAAAAACAGACAGACAAACAATAACTGCCTTAAACTATGCATTACAATTATAGCAAACAAATAAATCTTACAAATGAAAAACTTTAAATAAAAAATAAAACACAAATATAATAAATATGTTAAAAAATAAATGAATTAGTTTCCTCTAGCCAGAGGAGAACTGGCCCCCCAACTGAGCCTGGTTTCTCCATTCTGTCACAGAACGAGTTTTGGTTCCTTGTCGCTGTCGCCTCTGGCTTGCTTAGTTGGGGACACTTCATTTCTACTATACTATAGGCTAATATTTAAACTAAACTGAGCTAAACAATGACATCTCTACATTCAATAAAGAAATGCCTTTAACTGAAAATTGTGTATTTAATCTTGTCATTATACATTACTGAGACTCTATTATCCAAAGTGCTTTGACACAATCTGTATTGAGTCTAAACATATTGCATAAACTGAGTGACATTCATGCTAACTGTAAACAAGTATTTTTTATTTACTTTTATTAATCAATATTTATTACCTCACATTTTCCTCACATTTTCTATTTTTGTGGTGAAAAAAGGAAGGGCCTTCTCTTATAACATACATCAATGACATCCTTGACCACGCCCCTCCAATTTAATTGAATATTCTGTTTCTCTTTGAAGTACATCCAAATACGAAAAGGAAAATCATTTGCAAACTTGCAGGACACACAGAATTTAAATTTGTAGAAAATAACTACCGTATAAAAGAGAATGCAGATCAGTTTGTATACTGAATATAATTTGGAAAGCGCAAGTAAATAAAGCACTCATTCACATGGAAAAGACAGAGAAAGTATATCATGTAAGTATGACAGTCATTTACATTTATTAAGCTGCTTGTATCCACACATCTCCGACAGACTCGTAACCTTTCTGAACATATAAAAATGACTGGAAATGCACGGGCCTTGAATGTCACAATAAGAATTTCAAACTTTTACCCAGTCTATTATTATCCAGTGTTATTATACAAACTTAAATCGCCAACGCAGCTGAGTCTCACACTTATTCCTCTAAGTTGGGCTCATCGCAGTGTTGTTTTGGACAGGTCTGACTGGTCCAGCCCAGTATTACTGTGCGATATCTCCTATTCACACTGCCTTCACAGGGACACAGTGAGCCAGAATGTGTTACATACTGTTAAACTCTCACAGGCTCCACTTCTCATTTGTGTTACTGTGAGCAGCAGAGCCCCGGAAGTCAGCTGGCGAATATTCATGAGGGCCGTCTGTGGTGCGGAGTGAAGCCGAGGCGTAATAAAAGTGACATCACGCGGCGAACGCTCCTGCGGCAGCGCCTCGGCCCGGGCTTGTCTGGTCTGGGAGGGGGTGATTATTCTGGCAGCGCTGTCATCTGGGTCGCTCTGTCCTCAAGCGTCTCTGCCCTTACTCCACTCCACTCTAACATCTTCCTGCGCAACTTCTTTCACTTACTGCTCCAGTCCCTATAAATAAAACCTCTATATTTATCAAAAACAGCACTCATGGGGCTTTGGGGCTGTGGGGTGCATTATGACGTGACGCATTCTGACATTGTGATGTGACGCTAACAGTGATACAGAACTGGGATACGGTTGTAAGGAGAGTGTCAGAACGCCCTGTTCTTCTTTTGCACTGATAGGAAACTTGAGTTTGTCTTTATCAACAAAAAGACAAAAAAAGAAAAAAAAATGATCCAGACACTGACATTCCTAGTGGAAACTGTTTAATAATTCATCGCCCCCTGAGATGTCAATAAAATCATGTAGTGAAGACAGTTGTGACACTTTTGGAAAATGTGACACCTTAGCGTCTTTCTCATAGTAAAGAGACAGCAACGATCCGTCCAGGACATGAGAGACTAGCAAGCGAAGCACGAAACTGAGCCATACAGACGCTTCATCGGTAAATGATCCCCTTTCAAAGGGGAATTCATCGTGCCGCTTATTTGAACACGCTGTCTCTGTTGTTTTAGTGCCCGATTCACTAAAGGAATTATGTAAATTAGGTAGCGGCACAAATGTGCTCACAAAATCTATGCTAAATGCAATTTTGCACGCTGCAATTCTTGATTTTGCAGGCCAGTTCTGAGTGTTAGGTTGTGGAGGATGCAGCAGACTATGGCCAAAGTCCCTTTGAGTCCCTAATCAGTCAAAGTTCCTTTCATGGAAAGTCATTTCACGACAGCCATATTTGCAATGTCTCTGGGCAACTATTTTGGGTATGCGAGACTAACTCCTATCTACCTGTGTAGTGAGTTACCGAAATCTCAACAACTTGCCAAATTCACGTTTAAATAATGTATTTCAAATCAGCTACAAAATTGGCATGAACGACTTCAATTTGACTTCTTATGCTTAAAAATTTCTAAATGCATATTTCAAGTTGGTTCAGCCAATGCGCATGTGCCGTGCCAAGCAAGTGTATCAGGATACTGACTGTTTCTATGGGAACTGGAGTTTCTAACAGCAGCTGCAGTGATGCAATGACTGCCTCTGTTTTTTAGGAAGTGAGACTTATTCTGATATATTGCACATTTTTCCTGTTCCTAGTAATATCTTGGTAAATACATGGTCTTTCACTGGGAAGTTGACCAAACTGAATTGAAAAGAACAGTGTTTTAAATCAGCAATAAAATGTTATTGGCTGAGATACAACTATTTGAAAACCTGGAATCTGAAGGTGCAAAAAAAATCGAAATATTTTGATAATAGCTTAAAAATTTGACAATAATTTTGACTCATACATTGTATCATTGGCTATTGTTACACATATATATATATGTGCTATTTAAGTTATGACTGGTTTTGTGGTCCAGGGTCACAAATAACGTTGAGTTTGTGAATAATGTTTAGAAAAGAACACCAATGGTTGGTTAACTGTTATATGGTAAAATGGACTATGGGTGGTTATTACCCCAAATGTTCAGTAAATTCACTCAGAGTCTTTATTTCTCACCCTACAGGGCTACAACACAACTAATTGGCTACGTAACTTACCATGTAGGTTCTATCCTCAAACGCATGATAAAGAGGAAAGTAGCAGCTCCATTAGATTGAGCAAAGCTCTGGCTCACTGTGCCAGCTTCACTGGAAATATTGTGTTTCTCTCTGACATGCTGCACAGAAATGGCATTACCTGTGCAGCGAGCCAGAATGCACACTGCACACACACAAACACAGGGGGGAGGCAGGAAGTTACTATGGAGATGTGACGTAACCGCAGAGACCAGAGGAGAACAGTGACGACATCATGCTAAGAAAAACACGGCTACACATCAGTACACGTGCAGAGAATAAAAAATAAAATATGCATGAGATAAAGAATATACTGATGATACATGCACAAACTCTATCTCCTATAAAAAGAACATTGCTTTTACATTGTACATTAAGTGTCATTGCATGTGAATAACTATAATTCTCCTTTTTTATTAATATAAAAAACATTTATATTAACACAAAAGGGGCTGAGATCCTCTGCAGAAGTATTTTAGGCATTTCTAAGTAATGAATGTGAAAGTCTCAGCATGCAGCTGCACTAGCTGCCCAAGGCACCTCTGTGAGAGACCCCATTAAATAGACAGTACCTTACTGAGATTGAAAATGCACATGTGGTATAAAAATACATTATGTAACAACCAAGCCTCACACACCTTTTGACCAAAGTCAACTTTTGTGACTTTTAAGCGTTAGATTATTACATAAGAATTTATATATAGATAAAAAACAGATTAAAAGCATAGTAGACATTTATAATGTTACAAACTATACATATCGATTTTAAAATAAATTCTGTTCTTCTATGCATCAATAAATCCTGAAAAAATATCACAATTTCCCGTATTTCTTCTAAAAATCATACTTACCCCAGGCATTTAAATAGTGCATCATACTTTCCACAAAAATGTTAAGCAACACAAACACCAGTGATAATAATGAGAACCATAATTACTACTAATTACCAACTACCGATAATAATGATGTATAATACAATATAAGAGATATAGCTATACATGTGTGTATGTGTCTATAGAAATTATAGATACAGTCTGATGCTTGAAATCATGGATACAGTCTCACTCTCTCTCTCTCATCCTCTCTCTCTCTCTCTCTATATATATATATATATTACGAAATGTACAAGAAAAAAACAATGACCATTTCCAAAAACTACATAGAACATATTACATAACAATGTTCTTCATCCCCTCTTTGTTATATCTACAAAGAAAACATGGTGCATGTCATAAAGCAAAAAGCCTCTAGCATGATGTTAAATGCCCAGGCCCTAGAGATAAACATGCCTTAAATGCGTAACTGAAAGACAAGGGCACATTATGGCAAAGGACCTCTCTTCAAAGAAAGAGCCGTAGGTGCTTGTCCTGATGTTCAAGTAATTTCACAGAGAGCAAACATGACTAAGACAGATTATGCAACTTTACTCGTTTTACTGCAGTGCTATATCAGGGGATGCTATTTACAGATGCAAAATTACCTTGAATGAGGTCAAATTACAGAATAAACTACAAATTAATAGCAAAGTAGGGTGACTATAGTGTCATCGGATGCACTTGTCACCAAACAATAATACTCATTAAAGATTTACTCAAATGTGATACTGTAATAGGCAGCATCTTTAATGGAAAGGGTCTTATTTACTTCTCATTAGTATTTTAGTCACTTCTAAGTAATGAATAATAAGGCCTCTAGGTGCATATGTCCCAAAGAGAACCACAGAGGGTACTGATCATCATTCCCAAGAGTCCTCCACTAGTTATTTGTGGCTTATTAAAAGCTATTTACCTGCAATACTGCACTAATTTAGGACCAGTTAATTGAAGATTCGCACTGGTCAGGTGAACTGTTTAACATTTGTGCAAGTAGTTGCACAAAACAGATTAAAAAAAAAAAGTTTATCCTATCTAAAAACTTAAACCACTGGTTGAACCAAAGATTTTATCTGGGAAAAACAAAACAAAACAGAATGCAGTTCCTTTTGGTGCCACAAGTGGTAGAAAATCACATGCTTTACCTTTCACCATAAGGATACAAAACAACTATAGCTTCAACAAATAAAATTTATTTTAAAAGGGCTTTTACTTATTTTACTTCTGCTGGTAATACTCCACAAAAAGCCTGTCAGTGCTATTTGTATGAAGAAGGCTTTTCAGATGCTTCTGCTATATACTTTAAACACTTTCAAATAGAAAATAGATTGCTCTATCTAGCCACATCTGTAGCACATCACCTGAGGACCTGTCCCACAGAAGACTGTCCCAGATAGCAGCTGTTGCGAAGAGGAACTACCCGGGAAATTCTATCCTATAGATTCAGAGTGCCCATACACATCCGACCCCATACTGTCAAAATGGATAAATATAACACTGCAGACTTCCACCCTGCCAAAACCGTAATTACCTAGTTTATCTTCATTAGGTGAAAACTTGAATATGGGACAGTACTAGTCAAACAAAGTTAAGAGAGAAAAAAGAAACATAGAGTTTAAGGTGTTTTTGAAACACTGTATTACAATAATAATGTAACAGAGAGGCAAACATCTGTTTGGATAAGGAACAGGGTCCCCAAAGGACCACTAGGGAGTCAGCAAAAATATATATTTATATTTATATATAATATATATATGTATTATATACAATATGTATTGTTTTCATTATATCACACTATTTCTTTTAAAAGAAATACATTTATTGATTCATTTACTCAAAATAAATTGAAATAATACTCAAGAGGATCATCATATTTGTTGGTATATAGTACCAAAAAAAGTCCATTAAATATAGAATTAACACCTATAAAGAAACTACAAATAAACTCCCATATGAAATTTTGTGAGTGCTGAAATTACTGGATCTCAAAAAAAGCATGGGAACGGACCTGTGAGAGAATCGTACAGTGTAGTTAATGTTCAGACTATCGGGCAAATTACTATTAGGCTTAAATTTATGGTGGTTATATATAAAGTCAGTGATTGGGTATCAGTAATGGGTCGTTTATGGATGTGACAGGCCATTAATAGTCTCATTAGTGACTGCTGGCGGTGCGGCTCCTGCTGTGCATGTCTGCTGTCAGCCAGAAGAGCTGGACAAGAGCCTCATCTCCACCAATCAATCTTCAAAGGACTGGAGGGGCAGCCAGGAAGCTTTGAGACTCTGAGTATACCAGTGAGGGAGAAGGTTTCTGGGGCATCACTAGTAAATTCTAATGCATAATGAGTCACAAAAAAATGTCTATAGTAGTGAAGGTTCTCAAAGGTTGACTAGTCAGTTCGAGCGATGAAGTCGACTAATTTAGTCACATTTTTATGTTTTTAACAGCCCTCATTAGCATGATTAATTAGAACCAAGCAAAGAAAAAAACAGCATAGTTCTTCATACAGTTTTGAACAATTAAAGAGAATAATTAAAAAAAATGTTTTACACATCACTGCACTCATTACACATCAGTGCAGTGATGTGTCTTAGAATGAAAAGATGAAAGTCATTGTTTATCTTGGTCTTCATTCTAAGACTCAGGTAAACAATTACTTCATCTTTTCTGTTTCTCAAAGCATTATAGTTTTGTATTGTTGTTGTGTGATTAGTGATTAGGCCTTAGTATAAGTCATCTCCAAACTCGGTCCTGGAGGGCCAGTGTCCGGCAGAGTTTAGCTCCAACTTGCCTCGACACACCTGCATGGAAGTTTCTAACATACTCAAGAACTTGATTAGCTGTTTCAGGTGTGTTTAAATAAGGCTGGAGCTAAACTCTGCAGAACATCGGCCTTTCGGGACCGAGTTTGGACAGCCCTGGTATAAGTAGTAGATATGTTGCATAGCATTTTAATTATGTTTTGCTAAAATGAACGAAATAAATGAAACGACTAGGGCTGGGACTCGTTTAAAAAAATTAATCTAATTAATTAGAGGCTTTGTAATTAATTAATTGAAATGAATCGCATACAAATATTTGACCTGAGAACAGTGAGAAGTAAGTTTTTTCATATGGATTTTTAGTATACCATTGAATAATGACTGAAT
>JAUMHR010000063.1:11303737-11314025 GCA_032361145.1 Enteromius fasciolatus | reverse complement strand
CATGATTTATTCACCCTCTACTCTATGCCTATGGTTCTACTCTATAGTTAAAAAGCTGGGAAGAGTCAGGCAATTTTGTATTTGTCTGAAAGAAAACATATTTACACTGCATGCTAGAGTCACATACGAGGCAGGCTATATTAACTTGAGTCACAACTTAAGTCTTTGAGAAAAAGTCTAAATACATAAGAATAATAAAACTGACCTCAACCTTACAGAAACCCACTTGGGTAAAGTCCCAAGGACTCGTTCAAAAAGACTTTCATCTTTTCATCTTTCCCGCAGTCCTGGCCAAACATTTGTGGTTCAGAAGTCAATCCTTCTTTTTAGTCACAACTATGCTAGTGCCACTGTACAAAACAGAGAGAAGACAATGTGCCAATAATTAATCCATAAAGTCCTGCTAAACGTCTACACAGATCAACTGCTTCATTATGCTTTACAGTGGAATGAATAGTAGATGGAGTTTTGACTCATTATGATTCATATGGTGTCCTTGAGATGCGAGTATTTCCACAGTTTTGAAAGTGAATTGCTTTGATGAGAGTTTTTATTTATTCATCTAGAATTCTGTTTTTCTATCATAAATGGGTTGAACCTTAGTTTGTTTGGGTTCCATTTTTCCCTCCTCGTCTTCCTACGTCTGGGCTTTCCCCCTCAGGACAGAATATTGAGGTGTTTGAGGGTGGACAGGAGAAGGAAACGACGTGACATTTCATGGTGGTGTCCTCCTGGAAGAGCTTAGAGGAAAGCTCCTGCAGATATGACAGCAGTTGTCATGTTCGGTCTCTGTGGGTGGCACAGGGAGGTAATTTTGCCTCACCTCCCCAACTACCTGCTGCCATTTCAGACAAGCCTCCTAATCACTTCTTCCTCCTTATCATTCTCCTCTTCCTCAGGCACAGAACAGAAAGTTCAGAATGAATGACAAGTTGGGAACACAGAGAAACCACTCTAGGGGGAGGATATAAGAACACGTTAGCTCTGTTTTAAAATAGTGAGCTCCCCCGCTGCGTATCATTCTCATGAACGCTCATAAGTGACAGTCTGCTGTCTGTGTTAAAGGTTATTTAGGTGGTGTATAAAAATTACCTCCCTGTGTACATGTATACAAAACTATCTCCCTGTGTACATGTATGCAGAATGGTCACATATATTTGAACAGTTCAGTTAATAGTTCTGAAAGAGATTCTAGATTCTGAAAGCCTATTTATTTCAATCTAAATCTTAGAACATATGAAGTACAATCTTCACATGCAATTTATCCATTTAGACCAATGTATGAAAAACAGCATGCAGGCTACATAAATTTATATATATATATATATATATAAATAAATATGCCAACCATATATATGGTCAAAACAATCTCCTGAACTCCAAACTGAATGTCAGAATGAGAAGGAAAGGTGATTTAAGCAATTTTGAGCGTGGTATGGTTGTTGGTGCCAGATGGGTCTGAGTATTTCACAATCTGCTCAGTAACTGGGATTTTCACGCACAACCATTTCTAGGGTTTACAAAGTATGGTGTGAAAACAGGGTTGAAAATGCCTTGTTGATGCTGGAGGTCAGAGGAGAATGGGCTGACTGATTCAAGCTGATAGAAGAGCAACTTTGACTGAAATAACCACTCATTACAACTGAGGTATGCAGCAAAGCATTTGAGAAGCCACAACACGCACAACCTTGAGGCGGATGGGCTACAACAGCAGAAGACCCCACCGGGTACCACTCATCTCCACTACAAAAAAAAAAGAGGCTACAATTTGCATGAGCTCAACAAAATTGGACAGTTGAAGATTGGAAAAATGTTGCCTGGTCTGATGAGTCTCGATTTCTGTTGATACATACAAATGGTAGAGTCAGAATTTGGCGTAAACAAAATGAGAACATGGATCCATCATGCCTTGTTACAACTGTGCAGACTGCTGCTGGTGGTGTAATGGTGTCGGGATGTTTTCTTGGAACACTTTAGACCCCTTAGTGCCATTTGTGCATCGTTTAAATGCCACGGGTTACCTGAGCATTGTTTCTGATCATGTCCATCCATCACCAGATCTCAACCCAATACAGCATCTTTGGGATGTGGTGGAACGGGACCTTCGTGCCCTGGATGTACATCCTACAAATCTCTATCAACTGCAAGATGCTATCCTATCAATATGGGCCAATTAGTGTTCCTAATAATTCTTTAGGTGAGTGTGTATATATATATATATATTAAGCAAAAACAAGTTTTTGAACCGAACATTTCAATCCTTCCCTTTCTCACGACCAACTATTATCCAATATGTAAAACACAAAAATGACACAGACAAACATTTTTTTCAAAAGCAGTATAATGGCTGGGACTCTGCTCCTATAAAACATGGTGTTCTGGGTCACTCTGAACAGAGATATGTCTCTACAGAGTCTTCAGAGATGTGTTATTTCCCTAGTACACTCTTCACTGGTTTTATTGAGCTGTGTGACACTGCCCATCTATCTGATCCATATCTTAACCTGCATGGCATTCGTAACTACCGCATACATAAAAAAGACACTTATAAGTGCAGTATTTTCACATTGGTGCAGTGCTAATTAAAATGTCAATAGTTTTTCAAAAATGTCTGCCCATGCGTGAGGGTGAGGGTGCCCATGTTCATCAGCTTCCAATGTAAGGAGCTCTCAGGGGTTCTTCTACACTGGCTTCCATCATACTAGCTGATAAATGGCACTCATAAACCTCTCAATTAAGACTCGGGCTTGTAAAAGGTCACATGGAATTGAATAGCAGGTCAGCTTAGATATTAACATATTAAACCAGGAGTGAGTGAAATGTCAGCGATCAGTCACCGCAAAACAGAGAATTTCTGTTCTTGAATCAAGACATCAAGGTGACTACGCACAGTCATACTGGGAGTATTTGAGTGCACTCTTCAGGGTTAGACTCTGAGCAAACACACTGGAAAGAGTCACTACTATTACACAGATTGACAGTATAGCCAAAACTATGACCAACGCTCCACGGAGCAGCAAGGAAAGCAGCTCTTAGTATGCACTCCACTCACCTATTTACACTTATCTTTACTGGCATTTTAACTGGATTACACCCACTCCAAGTCCCACCCACCCATTTCATTGAAAATGATTTCAGGTAATTGTTTCCAAGCTGCTCTCTATGCTATACGTCTCTCTTGCCGCCAGCAGCCCCATTCCACTTTTCCTCTTATCTTCCTACTGATGAGGCTCTTCACATGCAGCATGTTTATTTAAATATCAGATGCACCCTGTGTACTAGCTAGTTTGCTGAAGAGTGAACTGTAATGATATGGGAAGTGAACCTGTTCCTTTGTGATTTCATACTGTAAACCTTTTAGGCTTTTACGTTGTCGATTTTTTACAAATATATCTAATGTGTTAATTGTTTTAGTTCATTGTGTTCTCTTGGTTCTTTTGGTCTAGACCAAAAAAAGAAAATGTACATATGGTGGTATATATATACAGTATATATATTTTACCAGCTTAGAACTCACAAATAACTCATAAAATGTGTGAAGGAGACAAAACAGTTCCAGGATTCATTACACATGGACATCTGCTGCAAGCTCCAAACTTAGCTCCTATGAAAGGAGAACTAGGTATGCTTGAGCATTGTGTTGTCACATGTTTTTGGTTTGGTCCATGTTGCGTTCAGTCACACAGGAGTTTGTTTGTGGACCAAAACCCCCCGAATAGGTGAGTATTTACAACATACAGTATATGTAGATCCTTGACTGCTGGGTGTCCCTGCTTACTTTATTTTGGTACATTTGTACCTTATTAATCCCGGTTTAGACCATGTAAATGTATTTTGCCCTATTCAGCATGCATGTAATTTTATAATAATCACTCTAATAATATTTGAAAAATGCCTTGTCTTGCGTGAAGAGGCCAGCAACAATTTAAACAAAGACGGATGGTTCGCTTCTGTTATCACTACCCTAACGATTCAGGCCACAATTATATTGCAGACATGACTTAGATGTGTTTCCTCCTCATACATCTGCTCTTTCAACATATCAGCCTTGTGAGGTCCCTATAATCTAATGACATCATCAATCACTGTTACTTCCAACTCAAGGCAAAGACTCTGTGCTTCATTGAACTAGTGCTTCAAGGCTTCCTATAAACACAAATTAAATACACAAGTCAGACTTCAGCAGAACTGTTCATACACATTCCAACCTCGTGTCTTGTATGTACACATTTTTACATTCAAATTACCATTATAACACTCAACCGAAGTTAATACTTTAAAGATTAATCATTTAAAGTTTTTAACTGATATCTAGTTTTTATACCATACATTATATAATGTTGTAATGCATTAATTTGATGTAAAACAGCCCATATATATATATATATATATATATATATATGAAAACAACACTAAAATTGCAAAAACATTAACATTATATATATAAAAACTACATTACGCCAAAACAACACAATTACAATTTGAGCAAATATTTTTCAGTTGGCTCATATAAAATTAAACTATGTTTCCCTTCTTAATAAACTTTCAAATACAGTACAAGCAATCAGAATCCTCATCATACACACGCTCCAGTCACTTCTACATCCTGTACAGTATCTCCATTTGGATTTACAACCATAGCAAAGAAATTTATTATAACAGGTAATAAAAAGTTAGCAAACTTTATGTAAAAACACACTGATGATGGAACACCTGGTACTGTGTGTGTGCCTGATGCTGTATAAATCAAATGCTGGAAAGCACAGTGAGCATGAGACAGCAATTATAGACCATGCAGAGAAAGGCTGCAGGATACTTCATGCGTGCACACACACACACCCCTATACCCTACAAGTCTGTATTTGAACCACCTAGCTGGCATGTTGACAAGCGTGGCCAAAAGCCAATCACATTATCAGTGAATTATCCCTTCATGAAACAGCTGTGGTAGCAGACACCCTCCACTATCCTGGGTGATAACTGCATTTAGCTCTCAAACACACTCTTTCATCTGCAGCCACATCCCCAATGGTCTTATTCTCTCATCTGACATTTAGCTACAGTCCCTGTTCACCCCTCTAAATCAGAGAGCAATGTACAAGACAAACTGTCACAACAGGGTGTGTGCAAAAGATAAATTCATTATTTATGCACTGCTGTTGACTTCCAAACACTTCCTGGGGCAATTCCACCACAATATTTCCCACGAGTGTGCGTGTTTATGTACGTAAAAGAGAGAAAGTAAGAGCATGTTATGACTTTTGTCAATGCACATGGGTGTGTGTGAGCGTGGAGAGAGACAGACAAAGAGAAAGAGAGAGAATGAAAGAAAGAAGGAAATAAAGAAAGAGAGAGAGCCTTAGGCTTTGAGCCTGTGATAGACAGTATGGGTAATGAGGGCTGATGTATGTTGCAGGGTATTTTTTAATTAGGAACATTTGGATATTTTAGCCACTCACAGAAAAATGTAAAAATATATTTGAATACTGGGTACAAATATATGAAATACTATTTCTGCCTTAGAGAAAAAATCAAATGGGTAATTGTAAGATTCAATTTTTAAATTAACTCTAATTTCTACTAAGTAGAAATACTGGTAATACTATAAGTCACAATAGTGAGATATAAAATTAGTAAATATAAAAGTCCCAACTCTGACTATTCACATTTATGAGGAAAAGGTGTAATAAGTAAACAATTACAAAAAGTACAGGTGAGATATAAAGTTACACTTACAAAAAAACTGTTTAAAAAATGATTTTTTTTCACTCATGATTTTCCAACATTGCACATTTTAATTTGTGATGGGTGTTGCAATCAATTGTAAGAAAGGGAAGGGGTTTTCAGAGACTACATGTCTAAAATCCGGCATATATCACCAGTGAGATATCAGTTTTTATAAAATAATTTGATTAAAAATAAAATATCTTACTGTAAATTATTAATCCATGCTATGTTTACATAAGGTGAATAACATTATTGTGCTATTGTGTAAAACTATTGTGCATTAGCATACTATACTAAAAACTAAATATTTGTTATTGTTTTCCCTCTCCATTTTAATTAAAAGCAGTGACCTTTAGATTGTAAGTCTGGGAATAAAGACAGCGGTGCAGCATGTTCTTTGGCCCTTAACCCTGCTCTCCACAAGAGCTCTGATGGATCTGGGGCACCGTGTCCCTTGTCCACTCTCAACCTGTTCCCAGAATGCACCAGGCCTGCTCCCCATCCCTTCCGCATTAGATATGGCTATATATGCTCATTCACTGACCCACAATGAATGTTGGTTAATGGAGCACAACTGATACATCAGATAATTAGCAGCAAAATCCAAACATTTCAGATGTAAGAAAAGGGCAAACATAACAAATTTCCAGATTTGCACAGGATATCTACAGTACACATTCCTCTGTGAAAATTTAAAAGAGTATTTGTGAGCTTAAATATGTGAAGTTATTCCGGTTCAGCAGCTGAGAAGAGCTGCAGGGTAACATCATGAACCTCTCACATGTCTGAGAAAAAAAACAAAACAATGTACCAAATAGCATGGCATGCAAATGAACTCATAGATTGTGTGTTTATGTGTGCGTGCAACACAGTCTCAC
This sequence comes from Enteromius fasciolatus, assembly GCA_032361145.1. Taxonomy (NCBI): domain Eukaryota; kingdom Metazoa; phylum Chordata; class Actinopteri; order Cypriniformes; family Cyprinidae; genus Enteromius; species Enteromius fasciolatus. The sequence goes on along the minus strand of JAUMHR010000063.1, from coordinate 11,307,420 downwards.
TCCAACTCCTCACATTTTTTTTGGCGTCGCTTTTGAGGCTCAAGGTACCCCTTTTCAGTCACTTTTCGACATGAGGGGTTCTCCATTGTTTTCAGTTGTTTGGCTTAATGTAATGGTTTGCATGCATATAGAAATTTATTATATAATTTTTTAGGTTTATTGGAGCACCAAACCCCACCCCTACCCTAGACCTACCCTCCTCTGAACAATATAAACACACACAGGCAAATGCAGTTACTGTACAGGTATTTATTGCACAAACTAATCATAAACAAGCCGTATAAATACATTACAAACATTACATTACGTCTTCTGAAGCCATACAAAGTCTTTATATGAAGAAGAGAGTAAAACGAGGTTTTACTCACTAAAAATGATCCCGCTCCGTTCACGCACTGTCATCTCTTTTAGAAAACATACTCCCGTCTGGTAGCATGATGCAATCCATCACGAGACACGCAAGAGCCAATGACATTTCACAACCAACGTTGACGTAAGGATTCATGATGCAGCATTTTTTGAAATGGCTCACAGACTGCAGCAGCACACAGAACGTATAAGGAAGACAGGACGTCTATTCCTCTGACAAATCAATTGTTTTGAATCAAAAGACTTGGAATATTAATGTCTTTTAATTAAACGATGACGGTGGTTATATCTACCTGCTATATCTTGTGTTTTATTGACAGATGGTAGGTTTAGGGGCGGGGTTTGGGTTATGTGCTCATAAATGTGTAAATACTATCATTTAAATAAAACTGTTTTGACCGTTTACATTGAAAAATCACACCCCTACATACAGTACAGTATATGCAATAATGCCAATGTTTTTACCCAATATATATTTTAATAATGACAATAAAATAAAAATAAAAATATTGCGCCGGTATATTGGCACAAACGATTTCCTATTTAAAACAAGGACCCCTCACGTCGAAAAGTGACTGAAAAGGGGTACCTTGAGCCTCAATAAGCGACACAAAACTGTGTTGGTGTGTGTGTGTGTGTGAGCTTCAGAGAAATTTACAAGGTTTCTTTTGTATTACCTATTATGCATTTTACAAGCAACCTCAGCACACGCTGTAAATTATTATGAGCATGTCTGACTGAGAGCGAGAAATGAGGCACAAATTTCTATTACAATCATATTACTCAATTTTCTTCATTCAAAATCAGCGTTGCATAATTCATGGCAATAATATGAAATAAAAACAAGTGATAGGAAACAAACTGTCAGACGCATCTACAGCTCTCAGTAACCAAAAAAAGAAAAAGATTATAACATTTATTTGGAACAATCTAGCCATTATTTAAGAATGCTTACAGTCATTGAAACAAGTATTGCATTGCGTTTTGGCCCTGTGCTGTTGAAAAATCTGAATTATTTCTAAGCATTTCTTTTTTAGGAGAATGTCTATCTAAAAAGTTAAGGATGTGTTCAGGCTTTATAAAGCACATAGTTTCCTGCAGCTTTGTTTGCAGTGAGAACAGAATATTTGCAAATAAAAATACAACATGTACATTTAATAACAGCCAAAAACTGCCAAGACTGAAAAACAAAAAACAGTTCACCTTCCTGTAAAACAAAATCTGTCTGAACAGCGTTTGTGTAATAAGTAAATGACTGTAAACAGGTCAAAGCTGTGCATTTGGTAGCCCTTCCGGTGACCCATCTGTCTGTTCTTCTGTCCCTTCGCTCTGTCTCTCTCTTCCTTTCTCTGTGGTTTGCTCTAGGTTATCCCTCCCTCCCTCTGTGAGTCTAAACATCGCTTCTGTAATGAGTGAATCACAGTTAACAGGCCAGAGCTCTGGGTCCTGTGGCCATTCCGGTGACCCTTCTGTTCTCCTGACCAATCAGCATAATCCGTTGAGCTGCGATAGGGGTCAGATGCCCAGAGTAGCTGGCTTGGGGTCCTGGAGCAGGGCCTAAACCTCTCTCTGAGCATTTGGTAGGGCACAGCGTTGCCATATGTCTGCTCTGAATTTTGTGACCGCTGTTGGGCCTGGAAGCATCCAATGACAATGTGTCTCAGAGGTCAGCATGAGTGACCTCACTGGATGATGTCATTTTACCTTAGAAAGTTACACAAACTACCTAGTAAACACAGACCAGAGAGTAACCTGCTGGAACTATTTATTATGCTGCACTTTAGTCCTTCTGGATGGTAATTTCATCAGTTTATTAATTATTATTTTATGTCCTGAACAACATGATGATTGGCAAAAATGACCTCTAACGTCACTTAGAATTCTCTTTGTTTCAACAAAGTAGTGTAAAGTTTTGAAGAGTAAAATACAAAGAATAAATAAATATAAAAAACCAATAAAAGCAAAGTGTAAGTCAAATAAATAAATAAAAAGCACACATTTTTCCTTATAAGGAGTTTTTTTATATCAACAAAGTGGTGGCTAAAATTAATACAATTATTACATTTTCTATTTCTATTATTGTTATGTAATCGTCCAACACAGTGACATTGATATGTGGAGGCGTGTTTAAATGAGGCGTTTTAGGAAGGCGTGGATGAGTCTTAACTTTTCTAAAGAATATCTCAGGGTTTGAGACTTAAGTTTTTGAAAAATTACACATCTGTAAGCGCGAACAGCTTGTAATGTTCCAAAGACAAAAGAAAACTTAAAATTGCATCATATGCCCCGATTAAATGAGCATAGCTGGAATATGATTAAATTCAAAATATTCATGTGCATGTAAACAAAGTAAATTATGTGTTCATCCTCTGATTTTAAACGAACTTTGTACAGCTGCCTCCAAAATCTAATCTCAGCAAGCTGCTTTCATGCTGCAGGAACAGACACAGCACATGGAGGGGCATGTGTGCATTATACAAAACACATGTACAACAACTGCACAAATGAGGAAAACACATCCACTGACTGAATTACAAACATGAGTCTTTACAAATGCCAATGCAAACATGCAAAGTAAAAAAAAGACCTTCCCAATTTATTTACATCTTGATTGTTTCAGACAGTGTTGTAACAAGTTATGTGTGTCATGTTCTCAGATTACTACAGTGCACTACAAAGGTTACGTAATATGCACTCTCTGACACCAAACTAATACTGTTCAAAAGTCACTTTTTAACTAAAATATAGAGATAAAGATTTAAATAATTATACCGTTAATACCAGTAGCAGTAACATTTACTCAAATAAATGTACTAATGTTCCATTTATTCCTCAAGATAAGTGCCAAGATTGCTTATCACGACAGCATCTGATTTATCATCACCCTCAGCTTGTATTTTTATTGCTCAGTAACTGCTCAAAATGAAAAGCAGTAGAAAAATATCCAGAGACAGCAAGGGCAGCCAGCCCACTTATCTGATCACCCTGCCTGGCCTTTTCATATTCATAAGCCCTCAGATCAATACCGACGCCTCCTGACCAGCTATACTGGAAGAATTCCCTATATTACTTGGTATTTTAAAATGCAAGTGTGTTTGTAAGTCAGAGAGTAGAGGAGAAAAAGAATGAGGGATTGAGCTTGCGTGATCAGAAAATTAAAAAAGTGAACTACAGATGGACAGATAGGGCACAGACCTCCTTTAACCGTCTGATATCGGATCTCCTGCCGGCGGGAGAGCGTGGCTTTTTTTCAGATGTCAGAGAATAAAACTGAAACTGCTCTGTCATATATGATCGCACATATAAGAGTAATA
>JAUMHR010000063.1:11222899-11246257 GCA_032361145.1 Enteromius fasciolatus | reverse complement strand
CGGACATACTACTCGCCTCGCATGCTGTTTTTCGCGTACTATATAGTAGGGAAGTAAGCGATTTCGGACGCAGCGTACTGTATGTCTTATCTCAACGCTCAAGTCTCTGCCAGTTGCATGCGCATACACCCTGACAGTCAGATTTTTTTTTAAATAAGTGACAGTAAATTATAATATTACAAAAGATTTTAACTAAGTGCTGTTCTTTTAATCTTTTTATTCATGAAATAACCCTAAGCATATGTCATGGTTTCCACAATAATATTGCACAGCACACTGAAGAAATATATATAGTATATTAGAACTATTTGTGAAAAATCAGGTGACACTAATGAATGGACTAATATCTGCTGGGAATTCAGCTTTGACATCACAGGGAAAAAAACAAAACAACTACTATTGTACTATTCTTACTTTAGTTTGGTAAGCCTTATATTGTATATTATATGAATACCAAAAAGTAGTGCATGTTATATACAACATAACATAAAATTAAATAATGAACACAATTAAAGTTTAAAATATGAAAACTATAAACAATAGATTTAAAGCACATATTCAATCTCCAAGGTAAAACACTAGTAGAACTTACCACACCTAAAGGCGTTTCTTAATCAACCTTTTTAATCTTGAAGTTCTCTTACATACAGTATGTTTTCATGCTACAACTAATAATACAACTATGGGTATGACCCCACAACCCACATTTCCACCAGCAGCAGAGATGCCTTTACTGGCTCCTGTTGAGTAAGCTGCTGCTGGGTGACTGAGGGCCTCATGAGAGGTGCCCGGCCCTGGGAAGATGAGCAGATGTACAGCTAGTACAGGGTAGATCACAGCTATTTTTAGCACCCTGCAGGACGGTGGGCAGGTGGGCACAGGGGGCTTCTCATGCCCTGCTGAATCTCATCAGGACCCCGTGCAGTGTCCACAAGGAGCCACTGGCATCTATGCCATGTCACCGTTTCCAACGCCAGGCAGAGCTCACCGCTCACACAGCCCGACCCTCAGACTCACCACTCACACGCCACAATTTTCTGCTTCTTCTGTGGCCCCTGTAATCACCTTACGAGGATCACTCATGGTCTTATCTGTGCCACCTCATCCCCGCACACTCCCTCGCCTCTCCTTCAGGCCCTGCCACAATCTCACGGCTCCATCTCTCAACATAATCTTACAGTCACAGCACATTAGTGCCACCTGCTTAAAGTTAGATACCTAAACCAAAGTTCTGCTCCTTTTGCAGTCCAGCTGAGTCTGAGAATCGAGATACAGAAAGCTGTGTGAACTTATCCAGCATTCTGTGACCCATAAAAATCTGAATTTTGCAAATTAAATTTGCTAAATATTTTGGTGAACTCCAATGTGAAGCTTGTTTCTTTTTTTTTCTTTTCTTTTTTTTGTAAACATTTAGAAAAAAGTGGCTCACTTTGATATATATATATAGGGTAATTATAACGGTATATAATATAAATACAGAACAGTAGTGCATATTTCATACAACATATTACAATGTAAATATTTATATTCATATAATTTACATTATATATAGGCCTAAATATAATTAATATGTTTTTTAAATATATTCATGCATATTATATATATATATATATATATATATATTTATTATGAACCTTAAAAATTCTTTTGAAACCTTAAAAATACTTAAAAAAAAACTTTTACATTTATTATAGTTTTATATAAATAAATTAAACTCATATAAAGCAGCTCAACTGTTCACTGATAATAATAATAAAATGTTTCTTGAGCAGCAACTGAGCAAATTAAAATGATTTCTGGAGGATTGTGTGTCACTAAAGATTGGAGTAACAGTAGCTGCTGACAATTCAGCTTTGCTATTACAGGAATGTTTATAATTTCAATTGTATTATACTACAAGGGGTACCTTCATTGTAATTACGCTTTAGAATACTAATGTAGCCTCAGTAGGCATAACAGATAAATAATTAATCATACTAAATTATTGTGTTAAATTGACAAAACCTAGTTTTTACTGAATGTAATTCATACAACCCTTATAAAAAGAACCACGTACAAACGGATCATAAAATAAAACATTAAGCTGAGGAAAAAAAGAGAAGAGAAATAAAATAGGGCTTGACCCATTGCTTGACCTTGGACTTGAGCTTGACTGCAATGGCGTGTTGACGACCTGCAGAGTCCTCTGCCTTCAGCTTGAGTGTGCGGAACTCTGAATCAATGAAGAGCAGCCTGCCAAAACAAATCAATAGCATCACACATACAATACACACACCAGGCAGCTCAACAGTGACCACTAACAGAACATATTTAGTAAGTAAAAACAAAATTGTTTCAATGAAGGAAGTGCATTTTGGTTATTCTACTTAAATCAATCAGACAATATATTTTGTTTTAGAGGGGAAAATAGAAAAAATAGAAAAAGAAATTCCTCCGACCTACACAATCATTTCTCTCAGCAAAGAGTGCTGAAAGTCTTGAATCGACTACAGCGACCACAGCTGATTTATTGCTAAAATTCCAGCACTTCACATGACACACTTGTATTTTAGCAGCTTATTTACGAGTCGTGTAACAGCATATCGTGGTTAGTCCATACATGCACACTTTGCTCTGAGTGTTCCCATTGGCAAAAACTGCAGGATCACATATCCACATTCTGTCCCTAAGCACTTAGATCCACATAAAAACTCTGGGAGAAGAACCTTTACACTTTTCATTGGCTCACACTCTCCTTTTCTATTACTGCAGAAAATAACCAACTTTTTGTAATACAACAGACTAACTCACTGACTATTTTGCAACTTCAGCTCACGATTATTTCACTGGTTTTCAATCATTTTCATTAAAAAGTGAAAAGCAGTGATGCAAACAATAAAGTTTTACATATATATATATATATATATATATATTTCATAAAAAGCCCCTCCTAACCACTAAAATACAGAATTAACATAAGTGATCTCATTGAAGAAAATAAATGTTTTTCCTTTGCATTTTTGTCTTGTTTTCCTGTGCAAATGTCTAAATATTCTTATATCAAGATACACACGCATGGCTACTATAACACTCTTTCCACAGGATGTTTCTCACGTCAGTAGGTTAAAGTGACCACAATAACATAATATTTAGCCACCGAAATGCAACTTTTATCAAGGGACCCCCACCAAAAAAATGTGTATTTTTATCCCACCGGAACATACATTTTACCAGGTATCCTCATTGAAAAGCGATTGGGCTATTTTTGGGCTAATTTCGAGTATGATTTGGGTGGGTTTCAATCCTGAAAAGAAATCTCGTTTTCTGTGAAATTGATTAAAATGAAGTGACTTGATTAAAACAAGAACAAAACTTCATTGCAACTAAAGCAAAAACAAAAAAAGGCACAATGGGATATTTCTGTTGGAAAACAAAGCAAAAGCTCTGGGCAAGATATATTTTTTTTTACAATGCATGCAACTATAATGTCACAACTATTATAACTTTTAATTTGTGGAAAGGGTAATAAATACTTTTAAAGACCTTTTCCAGACAGAAAGAAATCCTGTATGTAAGCTAAGTGAATTCAAATGTAATATTTAGCTGTAATTTTCTAAATTTTTATGAACACATATTAATAGTTAAATTAAAAAAAAAAAAAAAAAAGCATTGTACGCTTATTTTAAGACCATTTCTGGTAACATTTGCGAACACTTTTCAGAATTTTTGATGCAAACATTTTGACAGATCCACCCACAAACACTTATTTTCTGTTCCACGGTTCCAAACGTCTTTAATGCTCAGTGTTTTTCTCTCACAACCTATGAAGCAACGGGACAAATCTTTTGCATCACATTCAATTACATGAGCTTTTGGCACAAAATCACACCAATCATTCATTTCTTCAAAATTGAGATCTCTTTTCTGAGCTGGAACCCAATTCAGCCACTCTGCATTCTACAGGGATCTCCCGCCACAATATCAGGCCTTGCTGGCGTTCACCTCAGTTGATTGAAACAGCTTGACGGCTCGATGTCTTGCTGGGAGGATTGATGAGAGCATTACATTTGCAACTAGAAAATCAGCTCCCCTCATAAACGGCGAAGGAACATTTGGCATGTTTGCATACAAACAGGCCATAGATGAAATCGTAAAGCTGTACAAAAAACTACCAAAAAAGTAAGATGGGGAAAACGCAAACAGTAATGCCGTCAAGGCCACTTTTGCAAAGACTTCTCATCACAACTTTCCAGGTATGCAAAAAGCCAGTTGCTGAAAATAGTACAGTTATTCTATTCTCACAGGTGCCACCAGGGATCATGGGTTTTAAGATATAACTGCTGGCTAGAGTAAGATGGTGAGAAGACCAGCCAATAGGAAACCTGCTCAGGTGTCATTATCTTGGCGGGGTGTTAAAAGACCACAGCGAGAGGCCCCGTGCTTCTCTCTCATACATGTGCAAGGTGTGACAACCTCTCACCACGGCTCCCATGCACCAATTGTCTAAAAAAAATCTGAACCGTTTCAGATGACGATGTCAGACCAAACGCAATATCTCACGGTAAAATGGGAGCAAAATGGGATCAAAGTCAAAATATTCAAGTTTCATTTTCTTATGACCTAACGCTTCGCTGCGACACTCCAAATAGCACACTTACACTGCAGCCAGAGACTGATGTTTTGTAATTTTCTAAATATCTGACTCGTTTGAACTATTCTGGGGATAAGAGGGGAGAACAGACCTGACCCCATCTATACAGTAATTAACAATAAATGTGGCTTCTTCAAGGCAACTAAAACTCATTAAAATGACCAGGTTCTGCGGCACTTCCCCCTTTCTAAACCAATCAGGGTCCGCAACTGTGCCGGACTTGAGGCTATTAACAGAGACACGAATTAAGGATCTTAATTAATCTCAAGTGCATTTACAGATAGCGCTGGTGTATAATACTTCTGACCGCAATTCAGGTCTGAAACGTGCACCTTATTTCCAGCCTAACTTTTCAGCCTACATTTCCCCATTAAACTTGAGAGTGGGTCTCCAATTAGACCAATTTGCATTTGCTAATATCATAATTATATCTTTGGACATTAATAGAAAGTGGAAAATGAGAAGCCTAGTGAAATCACAGCTTGATACGTGGCTGACAGACACCACATTAGCCGCTTCTATTACAAAGCAAGAAATCTGACACACTGTTGTTTTTTTTTTATAAAACTATAGTCAGTTGATGAAAGAAGTATGTGCTATTAATGTTCTACACCTTAACATTAATGCAAATGATTTGTACTGAACACAATGCAATGTGAGCCGAGGAAAGCACTAGGCCACTAGAAAAACATACTTATCCCATCCCAGGATCTCCATTTCTGTTATCAGCTGGGAATAATACTGAGGTGGTGAGAAGGACTGGCATCCTGGTTGGCTCTTCAACGCCACTTCCTGATAATAGACAAGTTCGTAATGAGAATCATTTATTCAATCTGCGCGACTCGCGTGCTTATTATGGTAATATGAGGCTGAACATTACATCATGTATAACATTTGTCAACATGAATATGGTAATGTCCAACCCTGAGGATAAATCGTGCAATATTTTAAGAATATTTACCAATACTGTCCTGAGTTCCAGGATAAAAGCCATCAAATTTGTTGAATGCTGTAATCTCTGTCAAAACAAAAATCAATAAAATACAAATATTGTGATTAAATAATTAGGCTACATACAGAATATCAAATCCAGCACCTGTCATTTGACTAATGAGAGTGACCATGAGAGTTAATTATTAATAATTTTAAATTCATAAGAAAATAATGAACTTTAACTAGTTAGGGTACCGCATAAATCTAGACAGGGTAAATCATAAATCTAATCTTTTTACCCTAGAGGCATATGGAAAAAGCTTTTCCCCCACGCCAAACAATGTGTGTTAATTAAGACATATTTCTAGAATGATGAGAAATAGCTGCAAACTATTTCCCTTTGATTTATTGTACCTGCTTCACAATATGTTGATAACCATGAAGTAGCTGTTTCATTTGCCAGCAACAATGTAATCTGCAAAAACAAAGAAAATGGAATAGAAAATACTAATATTTTTGAAATTATATATATATACATATACACACACACACATATATCATAAAAGTCAAATTAACCTGTTTATCAGTGACTTATTTATACTGGCTTAACATTATAAATACAAATTTATGTATTTGTAATGGAATTAAAAGATCTTGGAGCAGTTTAAAAGTATTTTTACAACTTTAGCAAAAACATACACATATAAAATTGAATTGTTATAGAATAATGTGTTAAAAGTGTAACTGAGACTTCCTTATTTAAAACATTTTATATAGGACTATATCTTTTAAATGGTCTAATGTTATTTACGTTGATATTTAGCTTTATACTGTTTAATAGGTTCTCTGCTATCCTAATAAAAGGCAATAATATACACAGACATAACATTCGACGGCCATCATATATATATATATATATATAAAATAAAAAGTAAAGTAATACCATTAATCATACTTTGCCTGTTTCATTTTACGATCAGGCGGAAGAGATATTCTTATTCTGAAGTCTTTTTCCTGTCAGAGATAAAATAATGAGAAAAAATGTGACACTTGTGACACTCGGTTCACCTTCTGGTGTTCTATTCACACGACATTACACATTCACACTGTAAACGAAGCTGCCAACCTACGCGGTCTTATTTAGCATGACTGTGAACTGAGATGCGAAACTTTTCTTACCAGTACTGTGATGAACCCGTCATAGACTGTCTTCTCCTTATTAAGCGGAATAATCATAGGACTTTCTTTCATCAGCAAACAGTTCATGATGGAAAATAAGTAACTGTTATGCCAAAGCACAGGCTGAATATAAACCGCTAGCTAAACGCCTATTTAGATATTTAGATGTCGCTGTTTTTAGAAGCCTTGCCTGTTGTTGTTATTCAGTCAAAGCGAAAGTAATTTCCCGCGTAAAGACTCAAGTGTCGCTGACGTCATTAAAGTTTGAATGGCCAAACTTTATTTGAACTAATTTGCAACAAGACTTAAAAACCAAATTTCTCTCTCAACATCTAGTAAAATAAATGTGCTATTGTACGGCATATAAAGTTTAGTATTCGCTTATGGAAGTTTATGTGCTTCTTTTAATTTAAGAGGGTGCCTTTAACCACAATCCAATCAAGCAAACTAAGTTGAACGCAATTCAACAGGTAGGCCAAAAGGCCGCACGTGACGCAGTTATTCTAAAAAGCATTTTGCTAGCAGTAAAATCAGTCTTATGACTTCTGTTCTCCAAAGTAAAGTTCTGGTATCGTCGTATTTGAACGCAATAAACACAAACTTACATATTTTTGACGATGTAATCAACTAACGTATGAAGAGGTTCAGTCTTTCAGGACTGATATGTTCAGGTAAGTTAGGGGCATGTTGTCACGAGTTCTTATCAAATCATACGTTGTTTTAGTAGCCTAACGTTAATTATTTGAGCAAATCGGTCGATGCGATTGCACGTTACCTTTCATACTTTTGCTGTTTAATAAATAGTTTTGTATGCTTTTCTCTTAGACATTGCTGCTTTTTGTTTTTACTATAGGACAGCTTGTTTTCACTCGATTGGTGACGATAATATTTATTTATTTTTTTTGTGTGTAAAAGCTGCTTACTTATTTAATTATTATAGTAATATTTTTAATCAATATTACATTAGGTTATTCAATACAAAACAATTTTCGATTGTCGCACATAATTTCAGTTTGGCTTTTTAATGAATGGGTTGTATTTACTACTACTTTTATTATTAATGTTGTTGTTATTATTATTTAGCCTTTTAGATTATACTTAGATTATTTTAAAAACAAAACTTAATAAAAATATAATAAAATTAACAACTTTGTCCATATGTCCAGCTGAAAGTTTGCTATGGCTCCTTAAAGGGAGTAGTACTGTAGTCAAGTCCCTTTGATTTATATAGGACTTTATATAATATATTTATATAACAATACAGATTGTAGCAAAGCACTGAACATTATCAAATAATGTAGTCAAGAGAACTAATCCAAGGCTTGTTTCATTATGTCATATTTCATTATCTTTCACTTAGCAAAACAGCGGTAACCTTAATTACTCTTATATATTTCTTTTTCTTTTTTTTTTTTTGTAGCCAGGAATATGGTGTTTATGTGTTTATAAACTGATCCTGAGAAATATTGGCTACAGAACATGACACAGCCAGAATCTCACAAATCTCAGCATATCAGTTGTTCTCTGACAGGTTTCCATTGTGGCAACACGCCCCGCTTAAACATTTCTTTTCCCCCAATTAACTATGGTCTTGCATTAATGCTTTGGTTACAATATAAACAGTGAAAAATAACTTCCCCATGCCTATATCATTTCCTGCTCAGATGCTATGTATGCAGATGCCTGTGGATGGATGTTTTTTCGTCCGATTCTGCCTTCATTAAACCTCACAGGCTCTAACATGCAGTGTGTTTTTAATCTAAAAATGCACAAATATTAAGTAAAGCTGCCTTTAAGCAAACACACATCATTACAGCTGAGAGCTCTGTATTGGAGTGTGTGATTGTATATTGCTTGTGTAGAGTGTCAAGCGTGCGTGCTACACATTGTGCCTGGAGAGATTGATGTTTTGTCATCCACCTGCTTCTAAGCTGTAAAAGCAAGCGCAGCAAAGGCAAACCTACCCAGCTTCAAAATCCAAACAAAGAAATCTTAGTGGGCTGTTTACATATCTGTGGAAGGATATCTGGGCTTGTGTTGACGGGGTGCTAGAGTGGTTGAGAGATCAGTCCCCGCACAATGGGTGAGTGTTAAATGCTTTTTTTGTTTGCGACAGTGAGGAACAATTTAAAGCGATTTTGGCTCTGACTGTGGTTTGGAGAGGGTGAGCCTGGCAAGAGAGAAAGAGAGAGAGAGGTTCCTATTTCCCTTCACATGCAGATTGTTACAGCCGTACACTGCACAGGGTTAATGGCAGTCCTGAATAAAGGATTTAAACAATTATGCTTTTCAGAATTGCTGGAGAAACGCGGATTATTTCTTTTCTCCTGCTATTGCCTTATTCCTGCGGCACCTGCCTTTCTTTTATACCTTTTGAGGAGTGTGATCTATTGTGCATTGTTTATCTCCAGCCATGGTCACTTCTCTGGAATGCAATTGGCTGGAACTACATCGTGTGGGTCTTGCTCCCTGCTTTTTTTTCCCTCTCCCTCTCTCTCTAACAGATTCTTTTGAAGCGAGACAAGAGCAGGGGTGGCCGATTTATCGCGCCTCTCCCTCTCCTTGCCATGCATTCATCTGAATGAGAATAAGGAGCTATTGTTCTTTTCCGATCTCGGTAGACAAGCTTTAATGCTGTTTTTACGAACCGGTTTGAAAATATATCGTTATTGCTAGACTGTGGCTCGTGAGATCCTTTTATAGGTGATGATTTATCTAAGCTTCCTTCAGTTTCGCATATATGATCAGATTAGAATGTTCTAGATTGTAATGCATTTTTATTTGTTATTTGCAAGTTTTAGAGAACATTTCAGAAAATGATTATATTAAAAGTTCTGCATTTTTTAAGTATTGTTTTATTGTTATAATTTATACCATTATCATTTTTAAATAATGCTAATTAGCTAAAAGTTTTTTGCTAAATATAATTGTAAAATAAGCTTTTTATATCTGTTTATATCATTTTATTACAGTACGTTATAAATGTAAAAATGTAGATTTATACATTTGCTTTCTCAGCCCTGAACACCTGTGCATACTAAGCAGACAGCGAGAATGAGCCGCTATGATGTAGACTTTGGCATGTGTATTAGTTGCAGCTTTACCAGAGCTCCCATAGCTGCCCATTATTTGAATGACTGGTGTAATGAGACGGATCAAACCCGGTGCTGAGCTGACCAGGGAAGCCGTGCATGTCAGCTATTTGGCCAGGGTCCTGGACCATCATTACACTTTCTTTATGGAGCCATTCAGACTGTACATGAAGCACAATATGTCAGAGGAAATTAAAGTGTCCCAGCACTCTCTCCTCGTTCTTGCTCATTTACCGCGCACACTGGCCGTTAGCCTTTGCATGTCTGTAATGGGACACCTTCCCATGTCTCACCACCAGCCAAATACTTCAAAGTTATATACTGCATGGATATAGTTCACCAATGGCTAAAAGTACGAAAAAAAAGGAAAAGATTAAAAAGAAAATTAATATCAGATTGTACCTTGCTGAATGTCTACAATATGGGGGGCTGGGGCTAATTGTCACACAATTTAAAACGTAATTTTTTAAAATAAAAAATAAACATACATATATTTATATTAGTAATTTATTTCCACCAAAATAATTACAGCATCATATCTTCTCCTTAATTAATTTTTAAACAAGTTAATATAATTAAGCATTCAGTGAAAGAGTCAAGTATAAATGAAAGTAAATTTTAATTGAAAGATCAGGGGCCTGTTCCATAAAACAAGTTTACCAAATAAGCCAGGCTTATGGCAGATAGTCGGACTTATTTTAATACAAATTAACTGGCAATAAGTCAGACTAACTGAAATAAGCCTGGCTTATTTGGTAAACTTGTTTTATGGAACAGGCCCCAGGTCAGGTTGAGGCACAAGTTGTACATTTATACAGCTTATTAATCCCAGTATGGTTTTATGGTTTTATATTTTTTGTTACTGTTACCATGAAATGGCATATATTTATCAATATGCCTGCTATTATAGAGAGTATATTATATATACTTTCAAAAATGATATATATATATAAAAAATCATTAATAAAACAAAAACATTGTTTCTATATTAATGTTTGTTATTATGGAGTTGTGTATATATTTTTGTTTTATGTTTCAACAAACTTGCTAATATAGAAATTGACTTAAATAAAAATAAAAAGTGTGACAACTAGCCTCTCTCCCCCTATATTGTATATGCCAACTGAAGTATTGGCTATAGGAATTAGCTGAATTGCTTATCCAATTATGCTTAGCTGTAAGCACACTGGCACCCATCCACTGCAGTGTGTCTGAATGTACGCTATGGCTAATTTGCTGTATCACGCTCTGGACCAAACCCTTTTCTTGTGGAGGTGAGGCAGGCAGTGTGAAGACTTAGCCTGGATTACAGGACTTCAGAGATAGCGCTGAATCCAGCCTCCTGTCTGACATGAATTGATCGGATTAGAAAGGGTGGATTCCATCCTTGAGGGGAAACCAAGCACGTTGTATATAATTGACTTTTTTTCTCCCTCCATGTCTTGTGGGTTGGCAGCACTAGCAGAAGGGAATACTTTAGTGGGTAAATATCAGAAAGGACTCGGGTTTGACCAGGTTGGTGGAGGCTTAGCAGTCCGATCGATATAGCTGGTGTTGAGTTGCAGCGGCAGCCCAGGGACACGGCGCAGAGGAAGCGTCTCTGCTCTGTGATGCTCGACCCACACATCCACCGAGGTCCAAACGACTCTGCCACGGGTCTTGTTTCAGAGGGTTTTGGTTGTTTACCTCCTTTGTGATCCTTTCATCCACTTTCCCCTATCATCTGCTCTCTTAAACTTTGCTGTTTGCTTCTACACAGTGGAATAGACACACATGCTCCAGCTCATCAGAGTGCCATGGATAAGGTTTCATCTTTTTTGGTAAATCCAAGTGTCAAAAGTGGAACTTTCACTTACAGCTTTGAATTGGGCACATCCGGTAACCTTTGAAGTATGTGTGGAGAACGATCACAGTCATGTGCGAAGGGCTCAGTAAATGTTAGGTCATTTCAAGAAAAAAAAATAAAAAAATGTTATAACAATCTTTGCTCTTTACATGAATGATGCCTCTTAACTGTCTGTATATCTATCTATCTATCTATCTGCAATAAGTCCATTTCATCTTCAATTCTGTGTCATTAGACTGGAGTCTCTGTGAAAAATTGCAATTCTTCACATAACCATGTGTTGAAAACTGAGCACCACTCCCATTTTGGCAAAGAATTGGGTTGAGCTTAATGGATCAATTTTTTGATTATTAAAGCCAAGTCTCTGTGCCGAGGCGTAATGCGTTCAGCATTGATCCCTCTCCAGCCTTTTATTGCCGTTACTCCAGTGGCTCTCACATTTAAAAGATATGTTTACACGAATAAAGATTTTACAAAGTGACACAGAGATAAATAAGATCTTGGAGTGCAGAGATCACATTCTTAAAGAAAGGTAGAGACGGGAGAGAAGTCAAGGAACCACTCGGCGAGCCTTGAGGGATGCCACAAATTTTGAAACTACAGCATAAAAGTGATTCCTGGAAAAAATAAAGCTGAAAAGGCTCGAAACCCTGGCCAATTTTAAATTCAGTTTACTTATGTACTACTAAAGTTTCAGTGATGGTGGAATAGTGCACTGCCAACACATAACGACTCTTCTATTTTATATTAGATTGATATAAAGTATCTGTACAAAATGTTTTTGTTTCATCATAATCTTGATTCATGGTCAGTCGGATGTTGGAGCAACGCTACATTTGAGTATTTCTTCTGGCTCATCCTGACAGTAGAGTTTGATTTCAAGGACGCTGTGGAAAAAGCATCCCGACGTGTTTTAAAGGGCCAAGAGCATATGGAGTCTTTATTGACCATATGAGTTGAAGTGAACCCAAAAGTATGGAGCGTAATGATTGTCGCACACTAGGCCCACGAGCTGTGCCATGAGCTAACCAATCAATATCCCATCAATAGCTTTTTATTAAAATTGTTCGCAAGCAAATCAAAATCTATACTGTTTTCACCGAAGAAAAGAGTGTGAAATATTCAATTTAAGCATCAGTCAGATGAACGGAGTGAAATATTGGTTTCTATGCATGATGGAATTAGCGCTCGTTGCCTATACGTATTGTTATTAGAATATCTCACCCGAATTGATTTTCCTAAGCGATGCGTTTGTGATTAACTTACTTCCATTCATTTCAACTGAGCTGAATTAACTATCATATTACCCCTGTATAAAGATGAGATTAATAACACAAGTATTCATTATACTTATGAGATGAATGATATGCTGCACAGGCCGTATCGATTCAGCTGCGAGGAGAGAGCGTGGGGAGGGTTGCTTATCGCCAAGCTCTTATCGTTTATTTACCGCTATATATTGGACACTACAGGCCGTTTAAAACAACTCTATTTCACCAGCTTGAAATATGAGCCACCGAAATTCTCGATAGTGCATCTGTCACCACAGAAGTCCTTTTTCCGCTCCTCCTTTCCACTCAACATTGTTTAGCCCTTTAAATCAGATCAGTAATCCTCCCTCAGTGATAGACCATTAGACATACACTGGAATTTGAAGAGCACCTTTATTTAGATCAACCGTTCTGAATATTACTGAATAAACTACCCACCTCTTCACTTTCCCTGAGCTCAGAGATGAACGAGGGAGGAAAAAAAGAGAAGGCAAAACAGATAGTAGGTGTGGAGGCTGAAAAGGATATTCACTGAAAGTTCCCATTGCTGGGGTTTGTTTCTTATCTTTGCAGACGAGTGGGAAATCAAAGACCGGAATGCTGGGAGAACGCTGGGGAAACTGACAAAGGGGTGAGCTCTGGAAAGGAGGACGGATACTTCCTGTTCCTGCTGGAGTGACCCGGAGGTCTGAGGAGGAGTGAGGGAGAGGAAGGCGGAGAAAGCGAGTGAGTATGAATTGAGACGAACGCACAGGAGGAAATGTGTTTGGAATAGAGCTAGTATGAAAAGGAAATATTCATTAATATGTTTACAGGGGAGTTTGGCCTAGTGTGATGAGTACATGTCACTATTTATGATTTTTTTTAAAAATGTTGTTGTTTTTGACTTTCTTTTAAAGGGTTTGTTATTTTTATTCTTTTTTTTGTTTAATTTATCTTTAAAATCCAGTCATTTATGCTATTGCATCATACTGCATAGGGCAACTACAAGGTCATTTCCTTTATATTCGTAGCGTGGTCAGATCAGATTTTCAAATATCTCGCATTCGTATTTTACATTCTTCAACATTGTATCAAGAAATCACACCCTTATTCTTTTATATATCTGCCCTTTTTCAAGCGGTTGTAATTATGTCAGGAAAGAATCTGCAGTCGCACATGCCAGCCAAAAGAGGGCAACATGATTTCAGAATTCCTCCACATACCAAGACAGAACAGCGTCTAGAGGGTTAAACGTGTAAGTAACAATAATTTACATTTGCGTTTGGAATGGCTTCTCTATTCTGTCAGTCGGCAGTTCAAAGCAGTTCAACACTCTTGGCAACAAAGGAAGGTGTTGTCATATGCGTGAGATATTCCGGGGCTGAAATGAAGTTGCTCACCATCGGTGTGTCATCATGGAAGGACATCTCCTCCATGATGACTGAATGAAAACAAAAGAGAAATTACATTAACCTATCGCTGCTGAAACAACCTGCTGTCAAAGAGATACTGTAGCTTGAGATCAAAAGGTTCATTATATTTAGGCAGGTCCGGTGTTTAAGAGCGATGTAATTTAATTACATCAGATTTTTTTTTCAGTCGGTGTAACATAAATGTAGGTTTTAATGTTCTTGGAAACAACGGTGATATTATGTTCCCAATTCGACGTTATCATAAGCTTTTCAATATAACTGCACACGTTCTTTGCATCAATCAAACGAAGGCTAATATTCAAAGCAGAGTTATTAGAGCAAGATTGGTTGGTTTCTTGCTTATAAGAAGCACATGTGTACCTTTTGTATTAAAAGTGCATAATTGCATACATTTGCAATTGTACTTTATGTTTGCAAGAAAGGCTTGGCAGCATATGTTTACTGACTGACTGTGTTTGGTGCAAACAAGCATGGATGCAAATGTTCTTTATTTTATGTTTTTGTTCAGTGCATCTTGCATTTCACACGTCAATTTCTTTTACCACTTTGAAGACCTGTTTTGACACAGACTGCTGCTTTTATTAGTTGACAGAGGCCACTGCAGAAAAAACGGTAAAGGGTCAACTGAACTTCAGTCTCTGACCAGCAGAGGGCGTCCTTTCCAGTCTGGGCAAGCAAAAGGGCATTTTTGTGGGTGCATTAAGCTGGTCTTGGATTTTTGACAAACAGGAATGTTATTTAGTGTATTATGTACATTACAAACATATATATAAATGTTGTTTATAAAAACACAAAAAAAAACAGATTGGGTAAGTAATTGTATGATTTTTTTTTTTTTTTTATGCTTCTAATTTCAAATAATTTATTAATATTTGTAATTGTTGTTCATTTTTAGTGCATACATATTCTTAATAATTATTATCAATATTACTGTTGTTAATTTTAAAATAAAAAATTCTTAATTTTAAAGTTTTTAATCCTGCTTTACACATCTCACTCAATCGCTTTCTGAGACTGTATGATTTCCTTTTTTTTTTTTTTTTTTCTTTTAGCCTAATAGTTTTATTCTCCATTCAGTGTCTCTCATTCAATCTCTTATCACTCCTGTCAGTATTATTTCCATAACAGTAATGCACTTGTAGAACAATTCAATTAGGCTGGACATGCTGTACAATTAGGTTTTCCTGTTATGGAATTTAACGGTAAATTACTTGCATATTTCCCAGTCATTTGCAAGTATGCAGGGCCCATTTCATTTCTGAATAGGACTGGAGAGAAATCATACAGCCACCCTTCTGCCTCTGTTTTTTTCTCAAAACCGACTCGACATTAAAGAACTAAAGGTCAGACAAAACTCTTAAAGTTGAAGGTGACCTATCTAAGCCTCGTTTAAACTTCCTTCGGCAGTGCAGTTCTCCAGATCATTGTGATTATAAAACGTCTGTTTTATCAATATCATTGTTGCCCTTTGCGGGTGCAGCCGTGCTTTTGAGATGCAGATCTCATGCAGAATGTCACGTTAAACAGGTGTACAAACACTCGGTCTGTTTATAAATGAAGTAAACATGCGTTCTTCTGCATATCCTTACAGTAACCAATTATGAAACTTCAGTTTCATCTTCGGCTTTTTGTTGTAAGTGGGTTAAAGTGTGAACGCGAGATTTGCTGATGTCTGCATTTTGTATTTTTAAGCAACAACAAAGAAGCGCTTGTTTGTTTCTTTGCATTAAGCTAATTGATCACCACATGCTTTTGACTGATATGCAAACCGTTGTTTTGTAGTAAATGAATTCAAGCGAATTCCAGCTACTAGAATATTCTGGCGACTGTAAACACGTGTACGTTTTTATTCTTGCAGGATAAGTTTAATTAAGCTCACTTGAAAGTAGATTATCTGTCTTTATTCTGAGTTGTATAACACTTGTTCACTCAAAACGCGCTGAAGTCTATTAGCAGTTACACACAAAAGCTTTGTTTTGTACGCTATTCCTCCTCGTTTCTAATTGCCGGCTGGTATTTTAGCCCTCTGAACCGAATCTAAAGTATTCTCGCCACAAGCCTTTTCGCTGGGTGGCACAAATGTACGTGACTTTCTCAGTCTGCCCGTGTAGACGTCTCTGCGAAACACGTTTCTTCTCAGAGCTGTAACTGACATGACACCTTCTCCTCAGCGCGGATCCAGGGATGTGTCTAATCGGTGCTGGCAGAACACTCTCTGCTTAATTTTAGCCATAATGGCTGTGAGGGGTGAAATGATACTTTAAAGAGGATAGAGAGAGAGAAAGGGAGTGAGAAGGAGAGCGAGAGACAGTGAGGAGGAAAAAGGGAAAAAAGAAACAGAGAGAACTTGAAGGTGATTAGTTGTTCTGGAGAATCTTGGCTGTGGAGGCAGGAACACTAATCCTTGCTTTGGTTGGAGCCATTTTGCGCAATAGGTCCCTGATTCCGCCCCCTCTCAATTTTAAGACCCGTGTCAAGCTCAAGCTCCTCTCCTGCGCCTCGCTGCTCTCATTTCCTATGCCTTCTGGCGAAGCCTGCTATTTATAAGAAATCATTTTTCTTCTTGCTTTTATTTAATTCTTTCCTACTTGTTTGATTTTCTGCCCCGCTTAGGAAGGTGGCCAGATGAGTGGCAGGGATCCAGAGGGTTCCACTGTTCGCATTCTCACACCCAGAATCCTCTGTTGCGGCCCAGCTGCCTCTCTGGCTACCTGAGCCTCATCAATACAACACCCCCCCCCCCACACACACACACACACATAACACCACGCATGCGCAAGCATAGGCTCTAGTAATCATATAGTAATCTATATAGCCCAGAGCTCAAGACCTTACTGTTCATATGCGCTTTTGTTAAAGGCGCATACTTATTTTTGTCAGTGTTATAGGGTTCTAGTCTGGTTTTGAGTGAGCTAACAAGCTCTCTGATCCAGATCCATTTTATTGATAGGTGTATCTTCATCAAAGCAAAGCTTTAGGCATTTGCTTTGAATGTGCGCATGTGTTGTTTTTTTTTTTTCTTTTCTTTTTTTTTTTTTTTTTTTTATAACTACTGTATTGCCTGATTCAAACCTAACTATGGATTTATTTTTATTTGTATCTCGAGTGAACTTTTTTTTTGCTGTGATGTCTATTGGCATATTATATTTAATCGGTGCATGTCTACAAAATAGCATGTTTGAAATTCTTCAGGTAAGGAATAGATATGCATTTAAATGAGTCTGTCAAATAAAACAAAACTTGAAAGGTGAAGAATGCGGGAGGGTAAGGTTTTTGTAGTGAGGTGAATTTCTTATTGCAGGACTCTCGTCTAATTTAGCGGTCACAGTTTGATCGAATGCTAATCTGAGACTTGCATTAGGAAATATTAAAATGTATGGAACAGCAAATGCTGAATTACCTGCTATTGAAATATTTTGTATAGCAGGAGATTTTATTGTGGTTTCACCTTTTTTCCTTTCCTCATCTCAGTAAAATTAATTTCCTTGACCTTTGGGTTTTCAGAGCAGCAGGACTTAAATTCCACATATTACTATTGTGGCTTTTTTATTTTAACTATAAAATACATAAAACAGAATAATGCGGGCTCAGGAAATTTACCTATTGATTTATTTATTTTTTATTTTTTAAAGCTAGAAATAATAATTAAAACAGAACAGACCAGTACCTGGTCCTTGGCTGAGTGATTTAAGAAATAAATTAGTGTGTAAAGTGCTATTTTAGTTTAGGTATGTTAAGGTGGTAGAGCTGATACTCTACCAATTTATATACCATTTAAATTTTAGCTTCTTTAAAGAATTAAACACTTATTCAAATATCAGGGGTCTTTAAAATTACAAACTTAGAGATAAACTTCACTGTACTAATGAGTGGATAAATAAATCATTTCCTGAAAAAAACAACAACATCTGGGCAACGTCAATTAAACATTTTAACAATACAGTTGTAAAAAAACAAACAAATAATAATAATAAAATAAAATAAAAAATAATAATTTCCTATTATTATTATTATTATTATTATTATTACTATTTTTATTTTATTTTTTTTACATTTTTGTTTTGATAGTGAAAAACAATAATACATATTTAAACCAGTAATATGTTGGCAGGTTTTATCTACGAAACATTACTTTTGTGAAAAAAAAAAAAAAGGGTCACGCTTGTGACCATCGGACCATTAATAATATAATGAATTGAGTAATGCGTTGGACACCTGCATCGAGTCAGGGCATGAAGTCTCTATTTCAGAGTGTTGTCTTGAAGCGCTGCACTGCTGTCCTTGCCAGCCACATCCAATCAATCGTCGAAAGACGGGCAGGAGTGGCAGGAAAGAATTAATGAAGGAAAAGTTTCTCAGACCGGTGTCACTTCATGCCAGGAAACTTTGTCTGAAACCCTAATGTGCACGAGAGACGACAGAGGAAGAGGGGGGGGGGGGTGGTGAGAGCAGTGTCCGCTGAAAGATATTGATATAGATTTTAATAAATGTACAGGCGATGACACCTAAAATGCCACTTCCACAATGCAGTTTGACAGTGTATTTGTACTAATAACCCCTAAGAGTGGAGATGAAATAGTGGCTGTTTCACTGTAGCCATGATTAATGTGGCTGAAGTAATTAAATTCCATTAGGCCCCGGGATCACCTGCCAGTGGAAGCGGGTGGCGGGACACGGTGAGACAGCCATCCTGGACCTGGAGACTAATGCTTTTTAAAGCAGCGCTCCCAATCCCGGCCAAGGATACGGTAACGGAGGACATCTGCTCCACGTTGATGGCTGAAGGTATTGATGCATTGGATCATTAAGGGGGAGGGGGGGCGCTTAGCGGATGGGGCCGGCTCAAAGCAGTGTTTTCGGTGTTGACAAGAGAGATGCGCCAGAAGAAATGCGTCCGCCGTGCCTGCGCTGGCAGTGCGCTGTAATCTCTGGGCGTAGAAGGCAGCAGAAGCCTGGCTGCGGGCTGTAGCGTAGCAAGGCTCAGTGGGAGTAGCTTTGCTCTGGGTGCGACGTTGGGCTGTTGTTGTTGCCTTTTTTTATTTTTTTTTCTCCTCTGCAGCGGTACTCCGTCCTCCCGGTAGATGGGTACGGCACCGCCCCCCCACGTCCCCTGCTGTTTTGCTGCAGATTCCCGAAGACTGGCATCATTGCTGGCGGAGAGAGGCCCGTGCCCTTTGCAAATGGCTACAGTAATGACCCACTTGGGAGGCAGCGGGTCGCTGTGGATGCGGATGTGTCCAGGTGCCACAACATAAGCATTTCATTAAATATTGAAGCGACTGCTTTCAGTTATCGAGGCGGGGAGAAAAAATTTGGCCACATTCCAAAAGTGACTAAACGTATGTGAGATGCGAACATCTCTCGCTCGCTCACGCTCTCTTCTCTCTTTTTTTTTTGTCTTCTCTCTCTAATCACTTTCTGGTTTTACTTGACCTTTCTTCTGCTAATTAGTTGCCTTCTTGAAATGCATTATGGGTAATCTATCTTGGGCGATCCAGCTTCCCCCCTCTTCTCGCTCCGGTAATCACTCTAAACGTATGAATGATTTATTCAGCTGAGCTATTTCTCACAATCTTAAAATACACAAACCATAAAATACAACCCAATTATTACCTCACGCCTGCAAACCGGACCTTGGTCCCGTGCCTGTGTTGTGTAATTGTGGTGACATTGAAGCAGAGAGAGTTATCTGGGATGCGCATGAGCACAAGTGGGCAGGAACTTGCAGCTGTCTGAGGAATGCAATTGCACAGATGAGCGCGGTAATGTAAGGTGTTGAGATGTGCAAACGTGTGCCCATGCTGTGTTAAATGCTACGTGTGTGGCGGTATGAGCACGAGTAGTTTTACACGGGCTGAGGAAAGAGCTGCGGCCAAGCACGTCCTTGTTACACACACTTGGAGAAAAAAAAAAAAAAACTCAGATGCAAATGGTTATGTTAATATGAAATTATATTTTTGACCTTTCCTTTAACAAACACGCACACATAGTATTCCTTATATGTATATGGACTGTGTATATATATATATATTTATTTATTTATTTTCCCATATAAATTATAATGTAAAATATCAATATTATTATATTTACCTGTATATTTTTTATTAATTTTTAACCAGGTTTTCGTTGCCTTTTATGCTAAACGAGAGGTAATTTGTGCACTTGTGTGTGTGTGTGTGTGTCTGAACCGATTGTGTTTTTGATTTGTGTGCCCACTGGAAGTGGGTACAGCAGATGTGTGGTGCTGGGGCCCCCGGCTGCTACCAGCTCCTGGGATCCTGTGTTGACAAGTGCCTTCAGGTGCACAACACTCCCCATTACACACATAACGGAGTTAGTCCCTGACATAGAACCAGAGCCAGTGAACGCTGTTGAGCCCTTTTGTGTTTGTGTGTGTGTGTTCATTTTAAACATACTAGAGTGCTGAATTAGAGAGAGTTAGATTTAGTAAATGTATATGCAAAAATGGTCATAAGATTAAAAAGTGGCTTTGCAAATCAGTCTTCTTGTTTATTGTTTGTCTTGTTAAAATGACAATAAATCACCCCAGTGTTTTTTTGTTGTTTTTGTTTGTTTGTTTCTAAAGATCACGATTTTTAATGCTTCCTTTAAAGGGAACATATCTTGAACAGGCCTGCCCAGTCATTTGAGGTAAGCAGCAAACAGACCTGTTTTATTGTAAGGTGGCACACTGGCAGTTTAGCTTGGAGACATTATATATGAAAATATTATGTCATTCTGTCCCAAGAGTACACCGTGTACACAAGGTGATTTGAGTTTGGTTGAAGTGGAACTATTTCACAATTTGCGTAATTGTTAAAGCAGCTAAACCTTGGGTTCACACTTCTTTAGGTAGTAAAGTAACATTTATTTTAGCCAATGATGACATCATTAGTTCAACATAACACATGTAGGAGATGAGAGTGGTTAAATGAGCAAGGGTGAGCCTATAGTGTAATTGCAAATGAACACAAAATGCACCAGGGTTCGCTAAAATCAAGTGACTCTGAAACCAGACCAACACTGCAGGGCCTACCAGGAAAAATCACACTTGTATTTGGAAGCAGAAAAACACGCCGATGTGAACATTCTGTTAGATTCATAGAAAAGGTGTATAATGGTCACAAAAAACAAAGTAAAATGGTGTTTGTAAAAGGAAAGAAAGAAAATATAGTACTAACAAAGCCAAAGAAAAATAAACTAAGATAAGTACTATTATTGTGTGTATTGATTATACTGTATACAGTTTTGCTTTTATTTAAAAAGACAGGGAAAATGGTATTACCCCTTTAAGATGGTGTGTTGTAGGCCTAAACATTTAAAATTAGTTTAATATTTATCTGTAATACTATATCTTGAAAGTGTTTGTGTAAATGGAAGACCGTATTGTTTCCCTGAGAATTATATGCGTTGGTCTTCATATGAATATGCATCAATTAAATCTGAAGTAAAGAGAAAGGACAATTTATTGCTCTGTGGATTTATTCAATTTAACTCTGTAATTGCTTGCAATTCACTTGCTCATTATAGTACAATTTAGTGCATTTAACAGCAGCTGTTATAGAGTTAATGACAAGAGCTATAGGGAGGATCTACATTATCCCAAATGACTCCGTGCAAGGTGTAATTCCACACTCAAACACTCATTCTGCATGCAGGGACCACAGGTTCTAGCAGTGGAACGAGATTTAAAGTGAGTGTATTTTTTAAGTGAGAGAGAAATCAAGGATTTCTTTACTTGAATAACAATTAACTGATGTAAACTGATACCAAGAATGGATCATGGATACTTCATTTAAAACACGAGAACCTTTTTTTCTTTAGCAGTGATGACTATTATTGCATTATGTGTGATGCTTCCAGGCAAAAAGGTTTTAAATATGCATTTGTTTGTTTGTCTTACATTTTTGTAACTGAAATTATTAGGGGTGTAACGGTTCACAAAAATCCTGGTTCGGTTCGATACGATACAGTGGTGTCACGGTTCGGTATGTTTTCGATACAGCAAACAAAAAAAAAAAATGTTTTCACATTTTTATTTATTAAAACTAACATAACAGTGTGATCTTGCTTCTTTTCTTTTACTTTTGTCTTTTGTCTTTTACTGAACAACAATGGAGCTATACTTCACATATATTCTGGGGTTTCTTCTTAGCAGCAAATAATACAAAACCTCCTTTATAACCGAAACCAAATGCTCCTTATGAAAAATGAAATGTAATATTGTAGTAATTATAAACTAATAGAAAGAAAAGAACAATTTTTTAAAATCTTTTTTTTTTTTTTATGTGTGTTTTTTGTGTTTCTAGATCTCGTCTATTTGGGGGTGGGAGGGGCAGACAGCACGTCATTTGGGCTGCCTTGTTGAGTTTAGCACTGAAAACATATTTTACATACTTTATTCTCTTTTATTTTTTCTTTCTTTTTTTCTTTTTTTTCTTTTCCAAATATAAAAGTATTAGTCTGAATCGTTCAGTTTGTATTGTGTACCGAACTGAAAGCCTCGTACCGAATGGTTCAGTACTAGGGGGGTAACGATACGCTTATTTGTAAATACTGTAATGATTTTTAAATATGCTATCAGCATAAATGAAAGGCAGTTTTAATACTGCATTTTAAGAAAAATCTTAGTAAAAAAATATTTTTTGAATAAAATAAAAAAAATTATGTATATATATATATATATATATATATGTGTGTGTGTGTGTGTGTGTGTGTGTGTATGTGTATATACTGTATATATATGTGAAAGTATTTGGACCCCCTTAAATTTTTCACTCTTATATTGCAGCCATTTGCTAAACACAGAGAAAACAAAAAACACAGAGTTGACATTTGTGGATTTATTAAAAAAGAAAAACTGAAACCTCACATGATCCTAAGTATTGCTGTCACATTCCTATATTTAACTGTCCATTTCTTCTGATCATCCTTGAGATGGTTCTACACCTTCATTTGAGTCCAGCTGTTTGATTATACTGATTGGACTTGA
>JAUMHR010000063.1:11167929-11181333 GCA_032361145.1 Enteromius fasciolatus | reverse complement strand
AAAAACTGTAACAATATATATTTATATTTTTTTTTTTTTTTTTTTTTTCACATTTTTAAGTTAAATTTACATTTTACCGTAATTTCTGATAATGAACCGTAATAACTGATATCATGTTATTATACCAACCTATTAAAGTAGTAAAATATATTTTGTATATTTGAAGTAAATTGATAACCACCAAAAGCAGGTGGTGATGAGAAAGTAACATGATGGACCAAAGCCCATCACAAGCAGCTTTTAAATAGTAACATGTATAGAAAGTGCTCAGCGTTATTCACACAAACACTAAACACCATCATGGTAAGAATTATTAAACTCATGAAACAGTTATTTCAAAGAAAAAAAACATACAATTTAAGCAAAATTTGAAATGCTATGCAGGGAATTCTGGGAACGTTTTCCCTGTACATTTTACAGGAATTTACCATTTGCCCTAGCATTTTCCGTTTTTTACCATTAAAATCACGGTTATTTTTTACAATGTAGCACAACACAATGAAATTAGTCCTATGTTTTCTGTTGTGTGGCAATTTCATTACGATTTTGTTGTATTGTGGAGATTTCATTGTGTTGTGCGCCTCTGGTGCACTGTACACATGACTTGGTAAAATTATTATAGGTACATTTGCTTTATTCAGGATTACTTATTTTATTTATTGCATTTCTTGTTTATATTGTTAAACGTTTTTTATCTCATATATAAATCAATATTTCTATTTCACTTTTGCTTTTAATTTTATTTACACTAATTTAAACTACTTGATTTTATTTTTAATGTACACTCCCTTTGCCCACACAGATTTTTAGAAGCTCTAAATAGTTAGTTTCCTAACTTTATTTCCTTTAATTAACTGCTCATCAGTTAGACTTGTGCTCTCGTTGACGCAGGTGAGCAATGGCTTGGACCTGCAGAGTTAGCTGGATGTCTCGTTCTCTTGGCTTCAGCCTGGAAAAGTGCTGATCGTGGAAGGGGTGCTGGAGGAGCTCTCTCTTGGGCAGATGGTGGGAAGACAGGGGGAGTAGTCACCCTGCTGCTTGGCCAACAGGGACACACACACAGACGCATTCACATACGGCACACCCACACAGGAAACATTAGAACAACGATTTGTCATAGTCTTTCATTTCGACAGAGGAGTTCTTTTGTTGTTGGAAATGAGCCTTGTGAGTTTATTATTATCTTCCTCTGAGTCAGTACGTTTAAGAGTTCAGCAGACACCTCTTGTGATGGTGACGGGCCGTTCTTCTTTCTCTAACTGTCCACAAGCTATTTATGAAGAGCTACTCTCAAACTAGCCATCAAAGTTTTCTTGGTTATTTCGACAGCTTTGATGATGTCAGAACAAAAGAAGCCAACACAAACCTTGCATAGCAGGGCTTAAACAATAAACATTGTTTTTGGTTATTAACTGATATATTAGACAGGCTGATTTTTAAAACTGCATTTGGCGGTTTTTGAGATTATCGCCATATGCCAGTAAAATTTTTAGCTACTATATATCTGCATCTTTTCTCTCTCTCTTTATATATATATTATATATATATGTGAATAATTGTTAATTGTGAATACAACATCTCGAGTAAATACTGCATATTGCACAGTTTTACTGTACTGTAACTCTGACAGCTAAACTTTTGTTGAAATTAAAGACATAAAAAACTCATGTGCGTCATCTGCAAATATAAAACTGTTGGAACGTAAGCACTGGCAAGTGACAGTTCTGTCAACTGGCCCCAAACTCTCTAACATTAGCCCTTATCCTCATCATTGCGCTCTGCCTAGAGAAATCTGCTTAAAACATCCTTGACAACAAACGGCGAGGGATGCAGATTGTGGCTGTCTTGTCTGTTAGACTGGTGGTATCAGGAGGGGCGTCTTCAGATTTGAGATCCCTGTAGCTAAGCTTACTCGTTTGACTCAGTTCCACGCAACCCAACATGCTGTTCGACACTATCCATCCGCTCCCATATGGTAAACCTGGGCTGCGGCTTTGTCAGCTTCCAGGTTTTTTTTTTCTTTCTTTCTTTTTGTCAGCCTTAAAAACAGACAAACACAGTGAGAGGTGGGCTAATTACCACAGGCCTTCCTGTAATTACTCTTCCAGAGCAGCAGACAGGTTGGGTACAGACAGATCTGCTGTCTCTCTTACATGCTTATCTGCTGCTCACCAGACAGCTCACAAGTTCTACGTGGATTTGAGGTTCAACCCGTCCAATGAGTTGAGAGTCAGGAGTTGTCAAACATGGTTATGGCGACGTTCCGGTCTTCACACTCTTGTGTGCCAGTGATTGGCCATGGTTTTCATAGCAGTAATTCAGCAAAGAAATATTTCACTTAGTAAGAAAAAAAAGTTAATGTGTCTCTCTCCTCAGAAAATGATTTTAGAGTTGCGTTAGAGAGAGAGTAATGTGAGAATGTCCTGAAAATGTGTCCTTTGTAAAGGTTATAGGCAGTGCTTTGAACAATAACTGTCAGGGTTGGGTTGAAGAAGTTATTTGAGTCGTTAAGCTGCAGATGGCATAGCCATTCATCGGCTGATAGTAATGAAGGATGTTTGGAGTTATTTGTATCTGCATGTAAACTGTTTTGTTAAAAGTAGGTGAGTTTTGCTAGCCTGATACATTTATGTATCCCACAGGGAGCGCTGGCCCACTAAGATGCCATGGATGCTCTACATAATTATAATGGGAAGGTCCTTGTAAACTCATTAATATTTCTGTGAGTTTAAAATGTATCTCGTGTTATCACTCCCATCATACTAGAGAGAGATCAGTCTAGTTCTAGTCTTTTTTGGCATGTGTTTTTAAAGTGGACAGTTTCCCAGAATGAAACTTATGACTTTCTTTTGTAGAATAAAAAAGTGAATTTGAAGAGTGGTCATAGTGACTTTTCATTGATTTTAAGCTCCTAATATAATTACAAATTACAAAAAAAAAAAAGTTGTCTAGGTCTGCTATTTGCACAAAGAGGAATGTGCGTATAAATAGTACTCTGAATAAAACAAAAAAAGTGTAGTACAGATAGGTAAATGCTGCATATTGTATGCACGCCAAACTATTTACAGTATGTACTATTTATACGCATTTTCATGAGACTGGCCTGGAACAACACAGTCTTCTGAAACCATAGCTTTACGTAAAAAAACACACCTGAAAGTTATGTTGTTATTCAGTTATAGTCTTCCCTACTTTTGAATTATAACTCAAGAATCACTGTGACTGGGTTATTGAGTCACCATGTGTCAGAGAATCAGTTTGACTCATGAAAGAATCAGTGTAATTCCTAAAATAATAATTCAGTCCAGCTTGTATACCATAACATCTGGTTCACTGATGAATCAGCGCAGCTTGTCCTGGAATTTGATTCTTTTTTTTTTTTACTTATTTATTATAGAAACAGTGGCATTTGCAAATGAATCAATTTGTTTGATTAGGTTCTCAGTAAACATCTGACTGAAAAGAAAAATTATCTGTGAATAACTACTTCAGAAGATTTTAATGTATCAACTACGTTTGTCACTTTCATTTTTGAGTTCAACAGATGTGGTCATATTTAATTATTGTTGTATCAGTAAAGAGTTTTGTGAAGGTTCTTTTAAATGTTGCAATGCAAGGATTTTTCAAGATGTTCAGTGGTGTGTCCTGGTGGTCACTTTCAGAACTCTGTAGTAATTGCACTAAAGTCAAGAGAAAATTCAGTAAAGGTTTCTTGAAGTGTGTGTGTGTATTGTTCTGCTTGGGACCTTTGCTCTCTAACTTGTTTTAAAGCTAGATGGACCTAGTCCTGTGTCAGGCACAGGTTACATTCCTCTGACCAAAATAACACTTAAGCCGGACAGTATGCTCTCTCTTTCTTTCACTCTCTCATTTTACTTCTCCTGAAAGCTAGCTGCCCATGCCACAGGCCAGTGTACAGTCTGAGCCTTTGAGCACATGCTTTATAGGATGCATCAGTTTGTTGTGCAGAGAGGTTTTCTGGGGGATTATTGTGGCCTAAAGTAAGTTGCCCTTTCATTAACCTTGGCTGGCGATTTCTAGCTTTAATACAATACAAATGCGTAATCTGGCCCTCACAAACACAGCTGAGCCACTGTATTACTGTCTGATATTGCTTTGGGTTCCCTCTCAGCATTTCACTAATTAAGCTTCGAGCTCAACCTCAAGTCCTGCTGTACTCTATCGTCATTTTAAATTTATTTTGATTGATTTGTGTCAGCCTTAACTATGCTCTCTGCTAGATCAATAAATAAAGATCAATACTGTAATGTTTTCATCAGAACCGTTATTAAAAAATAGATTGGCTATAAAGAGAACTGAATCACTGATAGCACTGATGCTTGCAATGCATGCCAACTTTGAATTTAATTGAACTACGTCGAAGTCTTTGAGATTAGTTGAGGGAGCGCTTGCAGGGAGAGCAGGCGGAGTGAGAACGGCCGGTATTTACTCAAAAAAAAAACGGCTCTGTTGGGTCTGAGTAATGACGCTGACCGTTGAGAATCACGTTGTGTCCTAACCAGCAGCATACTGATGACTGCTCTCATACAAATCACATTGTAATTACCAGCTAGCCAATAGCATTCATGTGGTCATATGTAATATGATGACACACTGTAAATTGCAGTCCAGATGAATGGAGTTGACCAGCTGTAAAATGTTAAAACAGTAAAACACAGCATGAAAGCCCGATTTGTGACTTTGCCAGCGAAGATGATGGCTTGTGGTCTGGAGTCGTGCGCAGGCGTGTGCGTAATACGAGTCCCCTGGCTGGTGCGTATGACTAAAAATGTTTCCACAAAGTCTCGTCAGGCTGAGAGATGTGATTGAGCTCTGTTTTAGCCACAGGATGTTTGTTCGCTGGAGAGCTGCTCTTCTCTTAACCACCCCGAAGGCCCCCCTTTCTTACCCATGAGGGGAGGTTGGGCGGCAGCTTGGACTCTGCCCGATTCTCGCTCCAGCCAGCTGGGTGTCAGGCAGAGGGGGGGACAGCTGGGGCCCTGGTCCAGCCAGGTCCCGCAGGGATCTCGGGGTTAGCACAACAGAGGCCCCGGTCCCGTGCCTTACTTTAATAGCCCTAGTTTGACCCCGCCCCGCCACACACACCGCTTCCATCGCAGGCGTATGATTAATGGCCTAGTTTTGCTCTGGCTGGCTTACCGTATGACATCCGCACACACACACACTTACGCACACACAACCACTGAACATGGCACTGCTACCTGGTATACGGGTTAATGGCGTGACATTTTTGTCCTTTCTGTTAATTTTTTTTTAACACTTTTTACTTTTTACTGAAAAAAATACTTTGAATTTACGTATGATGAAAGTAGTTATGTGAAATCCTTTAAAGATAAATTTTAATCCCAAAATGTTCTTTTAATTTTTGACTTTATGGGGTTCATTTCTGCACTTTAGAACCATAGCTGATTCACATAATTGAAGTTGAGGTTTATTTGTTTACAGAATTACATAGATTTATGTGCAGGGTGTCTTTTCTATTCAGGATAGATGGATGGATGGATGGTTAGATAGATAGATAGATAGATAGATAGACACACAGTAATACAACAGTGTATTCAACAATACAATAATAAAATGAGTGCATTTCTAAGAACTTCAAGGCTTTTAAAAGATTTTTCAGAAATCTATGCCAATTTAACAGTACTTTTGAGAAGTGTAGTCATTTGTGTTGAGTATATGATTGTGGTTTTGAATAGTGGGAGAGATGTGGTTTGATCCAATTTAAATAGACTTGATTTCCCTAAAGAGTGGGCGTCCACGTTCTCTGGTCGATAAACAAATAGTGTCTGCGTGCGTGTGAGCTTACGGTGGCCACACAAGCTCAATGACCATAATGAACTTGGTTAAACCCGAGCAACCTCATCAAACCTGGACAGCCCCAAGCCTGGCCCGCCGCAGGATTAACATGCTATTAAAGTTATTTGGTGCATCAGGAGAGAACATTCAGTGCTTACGTCCTATCTGACACCCGCGTGTTCTGCCGAGAGAATTAAAAACAAGAATGTCTACACTGTGATGCTAGTGTTTGTCTGCATGGGCGGTAAAATTCAGGCATTTTTTTATGTCAGTACTACAGACATAATACATGGAACAACTAAAGAAATTAAAGCAAGTTGAATACATTTTGCTGACAAAGATTATGTCACAGCATAGGTAACCACTAAATGCATTTTTATTGCATGTATGAGATGTTATGACTGCAGTCAGTACTTAAACATGTTTGAATTTTCATCAATTAATTTAAAATGAAAAAAATAATAAATAATATTTATTTAATTTTTTTTAAATGCAATTCATACAAAAAAATTACACTTCATTTTATTTCTTTTAAAAAGTTTTACCCTAAATTAAAAAATAAAAATACTACTAATAAAAATGATCTGCTAATGTGAATAATAGAATTTTATGAAATGTTTCTATACCCAAATCTGATACTATATATTTCCTCAGTGTCTTTGGGATCCATGTTCAAGTACTTTGGGACCATAGTAGATCCACTTGTGCACAGGCAGATTCCTGTATTGTGTCTATGTGCAAGTTGTCCTCTGGAATCTCTTGTTGATCTTATTCCCAGCTTCCAGACGGAGCTCAATGCACCCGCTATGCTTGTTCTTTATAATACGCAAAAGCATGGATATTTCATGTTGCGGGAAAAGGGCATTACATCCTCTTACTGTAACTTTCTCTCACACTGTTCTAGACGGCCTTTACCCAGTGAGATACATTTCATCCCTGGTAGCTAGAGTAGAAACAACAGAAGACTGGAGGTCAGAATACCACTGCTGTTTTGTCTACTGCATGACATGAGAAGAAGAAGGGGCTTTGTCTGCAGGGTAAGGGGGTGTTTTGATACTATATTTATGGCTGCTGTGTACAGTTTGCAGTTGA
Source organism: Enteromius fasciolatus (assembly GCA_032361145.1). NCBI lineage: Eukaryota > Metazoa > Chordata > Actinopteri > Cypriniformes > Cyprinidae > Enteromius > Enteromius fasciolatus. Next base: position 11,174,421 of record JAUMHR010000063.1, on the reverse strand, counting down.
TCGTCTCTCAAGGTGGTGTGACCCACCGTATGTCCGTTCGACCAAAACTTGGCCCTGAATTCAACCCCAGTTGCGCTGAAGAGGTTAAACTGCTTCGGAGCCACAACGGGACAGCTTTAGTGCGTTTTGTTGTAATTGTGTCCCAGTTGTCTTGTCAGAAATCAATTCAAGTTGGGAGCTGGCTAGCACAGGGAGGTCAAGGATTCTACAGCCTAAATATTTTATCTGTACTACACGTCTGGAGCTTTTAAAGATGCGTGCTGGCCTGTTTTCCCTACTTCTCTGACACACAGATGCTATTGGCTCAGCCTTTCTGCCCAGGTCAGGGCCAGGTTAAAATCAATTATAATCAATTATTAAGGGTACTGTGTATCTGGTGGAGGCTGAAGGGAGAAGACCAGGCCTTGCTAAAGTCCAGTTTTATTTATTTCATTCTTCACTTCTCAGCCTAGGCAACGCTGATAATTTAAAAACACTGATAAAGTGGCTGTCAAACTGATTTTGAACTAAATTCAATTAAAACGTTTCACGCAAATGTGAAAGTGCATACTTGTCTGTTATTTATAAAATAATAATAATAAATAATAAAGTGTAGTGTAAAAGCAACTAATAATTGTCTGTTATTTATCCTTTTTTAGTTAGCTCTTTTTGTGCATTTATAAAAAAAAATGTGTTTGATGTTTTAGAATGAAAGTTATTTTTTTTATTTTAAATATACAGTAAATTTGATTAACAAAATAAGCATACAAAATGTTTGTGTCAAAACACTATATTATCTATTTGTAGAGGTCTTTTGATTACTGTAATGTGCATTTGTGCCAATTCTATCAAAGTTAAAAATATTGAGTTATTATTACATTATTAAGCATTAAAGCAAAAAGCGTTATAACTGTCCCCGGTCTCCTCCACTTCCTGTCCTTTACAGACATGTTTAGATAAAAGCACTCTGAATACCTGAGCGCATGTGTGTTGTTGTGTAGCATGCCCATTACAGTAAAACTGTCAAATGACACTTGAGCCCCAAAGGGTTAACTGTTCCCCAAACACTTCCAATGAGACTCTTCAGAGAGTAGAGTTCGGTGATTTAACCAAACAAATACAACACCAGAGAGTCCAATGCAGCTCATGCTCAGTTTACTCAGTGTATGTAATACATAACCATCACACAACAACCATCAACCCCTCCTTTCATTAGCCCAAACATGAAGAGACCCACCATAGTGGCAAAACAATTGTGTAGCACTGTCCTTAACTCCTTACTATCCACTCATCCGCCTGTAATTACTCTCAATGAATGAATAACATTAACATCCACGCTACGCCGTGCCAAAAACACACTTTTCAGTCGTATGTATCTGTGGAGTTGACGGTTGACCATATAAATGAAACGGTTCGAGCTGATTTGTTTTTGTCCTTGTAAAAAGCACAAATTTGATTTCCTTGAGTCCCAAAACAGACAGGCGTTGGGTCTGATTTGTTTTTGGTGGAAACTAAATGAAAAATGTTCTCGGCAGAGCACAAACCACGCCACGGGGAAGCTTGCAGTTCGGCCAGCACCACCTTCGTGTACTTTACTCACGCAGTCCAGAGGAGGTGTGGTTGGCAATCGATGGGCCCGGGCTTCAGTGTGATCAGAGCGGATGAGAGATGAGGACGTTTCCCTGCTTTGGTGACGGCTGCAGGCGTCAGGGTCGATTTGGCGGCCGGCGGATTGAGAGCCGTTATATCTGAGGAGCATGAGGTTCCACTCCGATGAGCAATCTGCTTTATCAAAAGGCCTTTTTCTCAATCAATACAGCTTTCATCAGGGGAGCCCAGTGCTGTGCTGCCCACACTGTATCGGCTCTCCCACTGGGCCGATGCCACGTGCGGGACAGGCTAATGCCTGCTCAGCTGGAGTCAGTCTGGTCAGCAGCTCTCTTGACCTGAGAGAATTTAGTTCAGATAAACACACACGCAAGCTCATGCTTTCTGAGGTCATCGCTCAATATGCAGGAACACAACTTTCTTTTTCTTTTTTATGGAAGCTTGTGAATGGATGTGTAAAATAGTGAACACTTACTGCACGCCCACTTTATTGTGGTGTCCTTGTTACAGTTTAATTATACATTTAAGTAATATATATTAACTACATGTACTTACTGTATGGTTGGGGTTAATTGCATGTAATTATGAATATTTTATTGTTTTTATAATAGTAAATACATCTAACATAAATAAGGACACCTTAAAATATAGCGTTAGCCGATTTTTTTGTCCTTTTATGATGACAATTATTTAATTAATTAATTTATTTATTTTTCCTTTTTTTTCCCTCAAGATTGACAGACATGTCTAGCACTCTAAAGCTATGTAAATGCATAATAAATAAATAACATCAGCTTGCTGGTGACATTAATGTTTACTTGCTTACTTTTTTACATTTTGTAAAACTTAAGAGTGACATTTTATATATTAAAACAAGTTCATTTCCCATGACAATATTTAACATTTAAATAATCATAAGAAATACTTCAACATTTATCAATCATTGTTCATGTTTTAAATATACTAATACAATAATAACAATATATAAATGAAGTTATGAGTTAATTTTTGTTACGTTTGTTCATAATTTATAACAATAATACATAGTTCATAGTTTGTAACAATAATACACTAAGAATGAACAATAGTATGTTTCTAAATAAACAATAGACACCATTAATAAACAACATTTATTAATAATTTACTTGTTCTGTTGTTGTTACTCATTGTACATTATTGTTATCAAAAGTTTTTTATTGTTTTTTATTATTTAAACCATTATTGACATTTGTTAATACCGTACCATGAAGTTTTTTATATTAAATCGAGTTATTTTCTCATGACAGCATGTTAATATGCAATGTAATATGTAATGTTTTACATATAGTAATAAAATAATTGCACTATATTAAATTATAAATTAGTGCATTATGAACAAACATAAATAAACAATGAACAATAGTATATTTCTAAATAATAACAATATTTTTAAATAGATTACTTTTAGCATTACACGTGATGCATAATTGTTAGCACAGTTGTTAACTATTATAAAGCATACATTTTGTCTCTTCTTGGCATTTACAAATATGACCATTCCTGTCACGCTGCCTAAGGGGATAGTAAAGTGTTTATTGGGTAGATTGTTTATGTAGTGTTTTCGGTGTATTCAGACATACTCCTAGTTTAATGTGCTTTTCACATGCTGTTTAGTAGGGAAGTGGACATATATGAATGTGTAGTCTGTATTTTGATAGTTTTTGGGGATCCAGGTATTTCGTACCAGGTTTTACCTGATCTCATGGCATAAACGTACCTGGGTGCACTCTTTAGTGAGACAAGAAATACGTACCAATAAGTACATATCACTGGCGTTTACAAAAGAACTTACCACTAGAGACCAACTCGGACACCTTTAATTCTTTTCACACATTTTTTTCTTTATTTCAGTAAATCATACTTTTTGCACAATTGCTTAAAGAATATGTTATGACCTCAAATCAATGTTCATATGCTGGGTTGATTTGAAAACTGATACTTTTTAACATTAGCAGCACGCATATCCAACTTCATATCTATGGGTTTTCATAGACCGTAGGTTTGTTCGGTAACTCATGGAGTATGAAGACGTACTTAAGAGGAGGCGATGAGCTCCAATTCGAATCTTGAGTAACTACAATTCAACAAACAGTTTAAATCTGTGTAAAAATACGTTGAAATGGCGCAGTTGCATCAACAAATGCTTTTGCGCATATTAGTTATGCATTAAACTGTTAGGTTTAGAGTTGGATTTGGTGTAGGGCTTATTTCCGAGCATTAACTTTTAGCGGCAGTCATTATAATAATGCAGTGCCAGGGTTCCCGTATTGAACCTCTGTTTTAGCGCCACTTAGTGGACATTTCTCTTTAAAACTGTGGCAAAATGTGCAGCAGGGAATGTAAAAACGGTAATTATTTTTATGAGACCAGGTTGGGTTATCTGGTATCTTAGGAGAGCCCATTGAAGGGAATCAAGGTGAGGATGCGGTAATGGCACATTAATGAAGTGGTGTGGCATAGTGGTGATGAGCAGATCTAGAGGAGTACGGCTGCACGGGAATTACCGCCTCAGTCCTCCAGCACAAGGAGAACAGTGAATTAATCTCCAGTCTCGCCCATTCAATGAGTCCCCAGAGCTTGCTTAATTAACCTAATAAAAATACTAATAGAACCATTTCCAAAGGTAAATTTAATTTACTTGTCAGTGTTGTACATCAATAGGGATAAGGACGGGTGGGCACTTGTGTCTCGGCGAGCATCAGCACAGGCCACTAATAAATACCAACTCGTTTACATCCACATCTGATTATGCCTGCTGTCAGTGGCCGCAGTTAAATTATGATGAAAAGATTGGCTGAATTAACCAAAGATTAACACAATGTTTGTCTAGGAAGATGATAGGATTTCGTTTCTCTTTGCTACTCCTCCACCTTTGATGATTTGATTACTTACCTCAACCATGAAAGGTGTCAACTGCTAAAATTAATTGCATTAAAACCGATAGCTGTATTTGGTCACCAAATCAGTTTAGGCAAATGTGGTTCATATGGAACAATCATAAAAAAAAAAAAAAAAAAAAAAAAAACTTACTGGCGGGAACTTTGTGGCGATGTAGTACTGATGTACTACCAAGAGCCATTAAGCCCATCTCATTACTACCCTCCCAATGACTGTGTAATGACCTGCAATCATTTGTAAGTGAATAACTATTAAAAGCCCTGGCAGCTGGGAGAATGCTTTTAAAGTCAAATTAAAACACATGGGAGGTAGCCTCTTCTCTGCATAATATGTATCTATAGACGCATAACAAGCTCCCCTTCCATTTTTCACTACCAAGGATATTTCATCTCCAAAGAGACAGGGAGATAAAGAAGTACTGGATTTTAAAGAGGGGTCTCATCGACATGCTCTTGTTTTAGGTGCTTTTATTGGATATTATAATCTTTGGCATGATTGTGGCCTCCGAAGATGGGCCTTTGCGTTGTGTGTGTGTAAGCCCATTAGGATGTGCGTAGACACAGCTGTGGTCCTCGGAGTGAGCAGACCCTCACTAGCACATTGTTCTGTCGCCGCCATGCGTGAAGGGGACCAATCAGAGGCTTTTATTTTCCTAAGTTGCTTTGTGAATAGATAATCACTTCTGAAGTTAAGAGACTTTTATAAACTGTGGACGACTTTTAACTTTCTCAACAAGGTTAAATCCTCCAGGTTTAAGATTCTCCGCTGAACAGAGACAAAAACAGTTCTGAGAGGAGGGATTGATTAGTAGTCATGTGGTATATAATACATTTTTTTAATGAATCTAATCAACACATTTCTATTTGACACAAGTTACTCAGACTAAAAGAACAACCTTATACTATGTGCTTAACCTCTTTTACAGACTTCTGGAAACCACTCGTGTTCAAGAATATGCCCCTGATAGGCGAAGGCTTGCATCACATGGAACATTTTTTTAATAAAGAGATTTACACACTTTTTTTTTTCATTTTTTTTAAGGAAACTTTTTATACATGGCTGTATACATTTAATTCACTTCACATCTTTTTTGTGTATCACAATACACTACTGTGCAAGAGTCTTATGCCACTAGTATTTTCAAAAAACAAAAGTGGTTTTAACTGGGCTATTTCTATATTTTGCGCTAATGTGCAAGTTGGAAATATCAGTTTACATTTCCAAACATTATTTTTGTCACTAATTATAATAATGCAGTGAGATTATTGTCTGCACAAGGAATCTGACAACAGACAGTGCTCCACACAGAGATCTGATCTGATCATCATCCAGTCTGTCTGGAATGACATGAAGTAACAGAACAAACTGAGACAGACTCAATCCAGAAGAACTGTTGCAACGTCTCCAAGATGAAGAAAAATACCTACCTGGAAAGCTACCTGAAAAACTATGGGCAAGTGTACCTCAGAACAGAATTGTTTTACCAAAAGCTGTAATACCAAATATTTATGATTCAGTTCATAGGTTCATTGATAAATTAAATCTATTTATGGCAATATTTTTGAAAGCGTCCTCATTTTACAGCATTTTTACATGAGTGTCTAAAACTTTAAACAGTACTGTAGCATCTTTGAGACGTTGCCACAGTTCTTCTGGATTCTTCAAATTGTAATACAGTACATCTGTCCTATACCCATATCATTAAACACATTTTTGTCCCTGTAAACCACAAAAACAAGTACTCTCACTCACACACTCACTCATTCACACAGTCCCTTAATCTCTACTTTTTTCATGTATTCATTGATTTCTATTTACTCAATAACATTTTACTCGGGTGCTCTTTAAATGTTTAGACTGCCTGCATGACCTACAGCATTAGAATGAATTGTTAAAGAGTTGTTAAAACAATTTATTTATCATTTATACAGCTGAAATGTACATTTGTTTTCACAAATGTAATAAACT
>JAUMHR010000063.1:11111923-11122326 GCA_032361145.1 Enteromius fasciolatus | reverse complement strand
ATGATGATCAGATCAGATCTCTGTCTGCACAAGGAGTCAGCCAGTGCTCCACACAATGATCTCACTGCATTATTTCAATTAATGACAAAAATAATGTTTGGAAATGTAAACTGATATTTCAAACTGACACACTACCGCAAAAGATAGAAATAACTGACTTAAAACCGGTTTTTGTTGATGAAAATACTAGTGGTCTAATACTTTTGCACAGTACTGTGTGTGTGTGTGTGTGTATAAATATAAATGTGTATATATATATATATATATATATATATATATATATAGGTTTCCACTAATATATTATTATTATATATTTTTTATATATTATTATAAATATTATGTAATATTAATATTATGTTATAAATATGGTTGGTTTAGCGTGACATTGATGAATAAAGGCCCATTCATGTGAAGAATGATAACTATTAAGATAACATTAAAGGTCTAATTATATAAATTGTCCTCAATATTAAAGAATAGCAGAGTCCACACCACAACTATAATGATAAAAGCACAGAAAACGATACTGTTGGATTATTATATTTATTTTTTCAGCTGATGAACATTACAAACATTGACAGCTAATCAGAATCCATCCTGCTTTAACGAGCTTGAGAATTTACAGTAAGGCAACAGATGCATGTGTGCTTAGGATATACAGTTGATTATGTGTGATTATGTGGTTAACTTTCTTGGTGTCAACAGGTCTTTAAAATATAAATTTATTTTATATCAATCAGTCAATAAATAAGACCAAAAACTTGTGCATCACCTTTCTTGCTTTCTTTGCTTGTTTGTTTGGTCTTCTCTTCAATTAATGACACTTTTTTTTTGTATTCACCAAAAGGAAACGATTTGTTTTCTTATCTGTGTACAACTTGTCTAAGTTGATAACTGCAAGACGTTGCGTCCTGTTATAAGAATGTTGAAAAATCCATAAACAAAGTTTTGAAAATGAAAGAAAATCATCCTTTATTTACCCTGAATGAGGGAAAAAAATAAACGCTTAGGGAAAAAAAGAAAAAGAAAATGAGACCAAAAGTGAAATGACAGCATTGTGGAAACCATCATATTAACACAATTAGCTCCTGCCAGAGTCTGAAACTTGAGCGATTTTTCTTATTTAACTCATTAGAGAGGCCACAGCACCACTCTCACTCATGTCAATTCTGCATAATTACTTTTAAACAAAATCAAAGTAGCCACTATCTGGCATTATTCGACGTGGCTCATCGCTAAATTTAATTATGCGTTCATTTTAATAAATCCCATTTCGGATGAGAAGAGTCGTTAATAAGTTTCATTAACGCACCTACGTCTTAATCATCAGTCCTGCTGCATGGCGACAGGTCATTTCATAGCAGCTCCACCTCTAATGCAAGGACCAGAGGGGCAGTTTTTGAAAGAAGACATGATGATGTGTGTCCCTTCTGTTAGGATGGTTGTTATTAACTGACATGGCTGTTTTAGGAGTATCCAAGTTTTTTTGATAGATCACTGCAGCTTTAGATTAAAGCCAAATGCCATTGCAGAAGCCAAATAAAAGTAATTTCAAACACTTCTGAAACTTTTTTTTGCTGTCATGCAAACAGGTAGTTCTTTCCCAAATGTATACCACAGGTTGAGCGATTTGTTTCTCTGGCCTCTCGCACAAACAAACTGCAATTCCGTTTGTTTCCACTAGTGGTGCCGATACTTCACATTCGCCCTTAATAGCTCAATTCCTTTTCCACCTCTTTTTCTTGGAAGTTCATTCAAGACTCTCCAAGAAACACTCATGCAGTGTCCAGACGTTGTATTGTTCAGTATTGGTCCTTGTTGAGCTCTTCACATTGTCAAAAGCATTGCTTTCCCACCATTTTTGCAGCTTTCTAGCATTGGACTTTAATGGGACTGTTGGGCTCTAGAGGATCCCAGACAGAAACAATGCCCACAAGGATGGCTTTGTGCCCATGGTAAAGGGCCCTAGCCAGAGACACCTGTCCATCAGATGTATTTGTTCCCACGTGTTCACTACGCAACCTTAAATTAATTGCTTATAGGTGTCTGTAACTCTTTCTGTCCTCGCTGCTGATGTTATTTCTTGTAGTAAATTGCCAAATTATGACAATTCTTTAAAGATGTTTATTTTGTATCTTATAAGTTGGATGGTCTTTTATCTTTGCTGGATATACTGATCTCCAAACTCTTTCAGTCTGTGAACTCTGGGGTCGTTGTCGTCTGTTGTTCTTGGCTCAGTCTACTGGACAACAGCAAAGTGAGTAAGCTGTCGTTTTTCATCGAGATGAATTCTTTCCTATAATCTCGAGTGATGGAGAGGCAGAGGGGACCATCGAGACGGTAATGAGTGGTTGGCAGTGAGGAAAAAATACTAGCCCTCACCTCAAGGCACCCCTGGGTCTCACGGAAGAACCAAAAGAGAGAAAAAAAAAAGCTTTGCTCCATGGAAAAGGCTTGCCTTTCCTGACCTTGAATTCTCTTTATCTATTAGCATCTAAGGTATTTTTCTCCTTAAAAAATTGGGAATATAACACAAAGATTAGATGAAATACTAAACCCTTTCTTCCCTAACACTGTCCAACAGTGACAGAGTTGGATACAGTTTTGGATGGAAGCAGCATCTCATTTGCCTCCTGTTTATGTTCACAATGAGATCCTAAAGTGTGCAGTTGTAGGATTTACATAGAAGTAAATATCAACTTTGACAAATTATTTTTAAGGTGTACACAGAAGCCATTTGATAATCAAAGTAATAGTGTTCTGTTGATTTATATATATATTAGTTTTCTGTTCCATGTCATTTCGTTTAATCTCTCATTTATTCAAATATTTCTTCATTTCACAGACAGAAAAAACATCAAATTTGAGGATTCCCCAATCTAAAATAACAGTTTAACCGCTAGTGATTGCTTGTCATGTTTACCTTGACCCTACAAACTTTATGGTAGACACGCATGATTAAATGTATCTAAAAGAACAGCTGTAACATGTAATAGTACTTTCTGATCAAAGATCATTATAATTAGCGTGTATACGCACCGCAGTGCTGCTCCGCACTAGATCACTGCACAAACAGGACAACTCCATCAAGATGGCTGCCCAGGCGGTGCTGCGGTAACACCAGCGGCGTCCATGTTGGCTCAGCTCCGGGGTGGGTGTGACTCCTGACAGAGGGTTCCTGTTGGTCACTTATCTTGTTAATTAGGTTTTCACTTCTCTCCGGCTCTCCCCTCCCCACTCCCGGTGACAGATCTGCACCCAAACGCTCTGTGCCACCGTCGCATTGTTTTTCCCCACATAGTGGGATAATTAATATGTCTGGCCCATACATATTTCATGTTGTTTGCTTTAAAATGGTGAAGGAGGCAAGAAAAGAGAGATTCTCAGAGTGAGGGAGAGAAGGCAAGATTAATTAAAAGAGAGAAGAGAGCGAGGGATCGATCCTAGGATAGAGCCTAGAGCTGCCGGATGCGGCGGGCTTCATTTAAATAAAGGCTAGTGTCGGAAAAGCCCCTTTATACCTGTGTGAAGGATAACTAGCTGACTGTATTAAGGTACGCGCCATCTATTCTCTCACTGTACATTATTTGTATTCAAGGTTTTTGAAATGACATTGCAATCTGATGATGCACCAGCCCATTATATTGTCGCACAGGACAAATATCCCGGCGTTTTCTCTGTAGAACTAACACAATTTTTCCATGTCAGAGGTGGGTAATATCCTCGCCGTCCGGGAGGCTGCCGGTGCATAAGGAATGATGCCATTAATCCTCCTGGGCAGCCTCCTGCTCTGATTATTAAGGAAATAAATTTGCATGCTGCATATGAACCAGGTGAATCACTGAAGGCGCAAATTATATTTTCTGACAGCGAGGTAGAGAATGGAGCTGCATTGCTCACCCTACAACCCCACCACCCCCGTAGTACACACACACACACACACACTCAAACGGCTCTCCCCCCGCTGTCCTGAAAGCTGCATTTCTATTCATTACCCTGTGAGAGAAGAGTCAGTGGTCGCTTTGTAAGTTTGCATGGAGTGCGTTATCTCCCGGTGTAGGCTGGCGCTCGCTCGCTCCCAAGTGCACGGCTGTAATCACAACTTACAAATCACAGCAATAATTGAGAGGGAGAGAAATAAAGAGACAGGGGTGGAATGAGATTCGAAACGGAGTCGCTCTATCAGGTCTCGTTCAGGTTAGACTTTGGCTCCACAATACAAACACTGCGCTGTTCTTCCTGCATCGTATGTGAGCGCAGAGAAGTGATCTGACTGTGGACAGCTCGAACTTGTGTGTTCATTGACCCAGTGCGTAATGGACCATAACGGCTCAACTTAATGAGCTGGTCATCGGTGTCAGGGGTATTACTTAATGTCTTCTTCATGAACGAAGACCTCCTCCTCCTGTTTTACTGCGCTGAAACCAGTATGTTTTTCTCTCATTTCACATATCGTTCTGTTCTTTTTTTATCACTCTTATAGGATCGATGCATGGTGAAGTGAGTTTTTATTTGTACGCCAAAGGAGCTAATAAAATCACAGCTGGGTGCGCGCTGGTGTCACTGCATTTATGAAAACATGTGGCGCACCAATAATGTGAGATGTGTCAAACCAAAACTGATTTTTGAATTAATTTTGAATGAAGTGGGGAGTATCTATATCGCGTGATTCATTCTCTCTGTGGGTATTAAAGAAATCTAACAGAAATGCAGCTGTTTTGCAGGTAGTTTTGTTGTTGCTTTAAAAGTTTTTGCATAAACTACCTGGTGCATTTTTAGTGTGTTAATTTTATGTAGTCACAATATAATAACTACTTCGATTTGAGAATATGTTGTAATTTGAATAACATTTTAACTAATATGATTTTTTTTCTGTTTTGTGGTTCGTCTCACTCTGAAATGTTTCACCTAATTTGCTTTAAATTGCATAAATTGGTTTACTGATGTCATTTTTAAGCAACATTATGAACTTACAGTTGACAAATATTATTTTTCTTCAGTTACAGAGTTAAAATGTACTGCCTGTGCTAAAACTTCAGACAGTAAAATATTGAGCATGGAAAAAGTGCTTGTTGGCACAATGGTCGTAGATGTGTATTTGTTATTTCCCTTATCTACTACAGTTGCAAAAGAAATCAAAGGCTTATATATTTGTGTATTGGTGTTGTTACATAATGGGAATTCACATAGTGAGGTGAGATATTGTGTTTGTTTGCTAGTCTTCATGCAGGATAAATAGGATTTTTGATCACCAATTAGTCATTTAGCAGAATCCTCAAGCTTGTTTTCTTCTACATTTTCTTTCTCAGCATAGCACTATACTTCAACAAACTACTTTGTCTTGAGATATTGCGTTCTTAACACAATCCTAATCACATTAGTTTTATGATCATTCAAACGGTGATGTTAAAACAGCTTCTCACTTTTCCTAAAGAGGTCATAGCATACTTTTTTTTTTCATTTTCTCCCTCTTTTCAACAACTACTACCTGTTTTGCTGTGTTAATTGGTCGAGTACTTTAATAACATACTCCAAAACAATGCTTGCTGGCCTTGAGTGCTTATATTTCCAAGGTTCTGCTTTAATTGTCCCCATAAGCTGTTGCTTTTAAATGAAATTCACACACCTTTGTGTGTTCCTGTGTGTGTTTTAGTCCAGACTAATGCAGGAAGCACACGCACACACACAAAGCAGCGAGTGTCAGAGAGGGCCCCAAGTCTAACCATTATTTAGACACATTGGCAGACCTGACGACTGCTCCTCTAATGGAGAAATACTTAACCTGCTCCTTATCCCACCTCATTTGTGTGTCTGTGTGTATATGTGCTCAGCTGCACCACTGTCATGTGTATCTGAGTTATGCACGCATTCCAGACTGTGAGATAAATATATAAGGACACTGATTATGAATTACAGCCCCCAACCACCACACAAACTTATTTGTCGCCTCTGCTAATGGATAAGACCGTATTTCATTATCACTTAAATCCATACACAAAAATATTGTTCTTTGTGAGTTTAAAACAACAGCATGACCTTGATATGATGAATTCATAGCCCCACTTTTGGAGCCTGAAGTTCATCAGTGAGAGTGTGAGCTATTTTAATGTGGCGGCCGGAACAAATGCTCCCACCATCTTGCAGTGCTGAATATTAAAAACGAGGCGCTTTGAATGAGACAGTAAAGGACAGAGGATCTTAGAGCATTTTTAAGATAGCCTCGTCAGGGGCCCTTCCAAGCCCAGAAGTGAGAGCCAGGGCCAGGCAGTGCATTCGGCTCAGGGAGACAGGAGACTAGCTGTGGGGATCAGCACCAGCCCTCTCGTGTGTGGCAGATATGGGTCACTCCATCCCAATGATATGGGTGGTGTAGCATTATTAGCCATATTACAACAGCTGTTCTAACTCCCTCACAACAAGGGATGTTTTGTTATTGTAGGTCACAATAGTTGGGCTTAGAATTAGTTTTGGTGTAATTTAGTTTGTTCTAACTTTAGTTTATTTTATTTGGGTAAAATCACCAATTTTGATTCTTTTTGAAGCATTCCTCAAGTATTTGATAGAAGGGATTGTGAAGCATTGTATTACATTCCGTCTTCTATAAATAAGTTTTTTTTTTTACTTTTTTATTATAACCCCTATTATCTTCAAAGTAATTTAATAAGTTTAGAAATGGATTAAATGGAACAAAGAGCAGTTTAAACATTGATGGCAAATATAATACAACCACATTAATTAAAATATTGCATTAACATTCCATGATCATAAAATCAAAGATTAAAATAAGTATATTACTGTATTTTACTTTACTTTAATGTAAATTTAATTTACAAGTAAAATGATCAGCTGTGCTTTGTAAAAATGCACCATAAAATTAAATAACAGTGTTACATTACTTAATTTAGTTTTTATTAAAAACATACTTTATGCATCACTAGCATTATGGAAAGGCTGTATATAAGTCACTGTATATATTTAGCTGTAATTTATCCATTTATGTATATATATATATATATATATATATATATATATATACATATATTACTTATATATATAAAATTGAAATGTCTTGTAGTAATTAATAATGAGATCTGTAACTCAGTGTTTATTAATACTTAAACTTTGAAATGAGTAATCTCATATCTGCTTCATATTAATTTAAGTAGTTCAGAAAATGACTACTTATCCCTAAATTGTGTAAATTAATGTAATGTACAAAGAGTGCCAGCACTGGAGGAGGTTGTAATTTTTGTGCATGAATTTATTGTGGAAATCAATCTATAGTTGAAAAAAAAAGAAAAAATCTTGACAAAGAATATCTAAAACTAACATTGTTCAGGCAAAAAATAATAATTAAGATATGTAAATGAATGCAGAATGTATCTGCATAAAAACATGACCCATAATGATTATGATTATTGGCAACACGGCTTGTCAACTTTTACTGTGACCCTGGCCATTTTAGGCATCGTACTCACATACTGTATATGTGCGCACTGCCCCTGGCATCCTTTTTTCTCTCTCCGCGTTGGCATGGTGAACGCATCTGAAGATCTGAAATGTCAACAGTCTGACACCCAACATTATGTTTGACTCCTCTTCTCCCTCAGGCATCCACTCTGACCCCTGTAAGACCCTCTCAATCGATCTAGGAGAGCTGAGCAACTTGCACATATTTCTTGCACTTCAAACATCTCCACAGTTTGATCTGTATTACATGAACTTGGTTATTTATAGAGGCATGTGATTCAACTAGAAACTCCTAAAGTTTTGTTCAACCTTGGAGAAAAAGGAAGGGTTTCGGTTTGTAATGTTTTTGATGCATAAAAGAACACACAAGTATAAACCTGTCATTATGAAATACATGCTTTGGAGGGAAGCAGCACATCTTGATGTTGTTTTCCTTATTTGACCATGAATAAATTATGTATTGTTTAATTTAATGAGGTGCAATGAAAAAATGCTCTCTTTTTTTCCGAGAACTCGAAAACAAACCAACCACCAAAATGTTTATTGTAAACAAATTAATTACTTTTTAAATATGTATCTGTTTAAAAAAAAAAAAAAAAAAAAATTCCAATATATATTTGTATTTACCTATTAGCACCTAAAGAATTATTTATTTTTTATTTAGCAAAAAAAAACAAAGAAAACACAATATCCCCCGCCATGTTAAAACATGAAACCGTGTTACTGCAGTTTCTATAAAGAGTTGTTATATATTTGTGGACGTGTGTCTTATGCATGTATTCATGTAGGGGCATTTTCCATCTGCTGGCTAGTTTTGGCACACTGACCTGTCACATCGAGGCAGGGATTTCCAGACAGCCTCAGAAGCTGACACAAGCAAGCACCTTTAGGCGTAAACCTAATATTTTGTGATAAGGAGCTTATGCCAAGTTTTACCCAGCGCATCAGCCTCAAGCCCTGCTGTCTCTGGCATTTCCCTGTGTGATAAGTTTACGGGAGGCATACTTGACCATAACTTAGGAAAACATCCCCCTTATTAGCTATGGCTCTAGGAAAAGAACAGTAAGCAAAGAAATGACAGAAATACTATGCATTGTTTTGAAGCAAGGATTGAGACATGTTTGCCTTCAGCAAAATTATCCATGTTCACATTCTGATGGGCAAATACAGAGGAATAGCAAGAGAGATCAACTTCAAAAAATGCATTGTATTGCGCTGTGCTATACAGTCATCAGATCTTATGACAAAAACATTTTAGAAGAGAAGCCAAGTAAAATGTAACAACATAATAAACTAAAACGTATGCTTCATTTTAAAAGTGTGGTTGCTACAAATGCACTGAAGAAAAATAAATAAATAATGGTTACAAATTTTGTAACATTTGTGTGTGTGTGTGTCAATATATGCATTAGCCTTAGCTTTAGCCTTTAGCTTGTTAGCTGTGTATGATGGTGTATTTGTATAATGTTTCAGTCTGTGTGCATGTTCTGGCACGTGTGTACTTTCTGTGTCTTTCCTTCGCAGTGGCCTGCTCTCTCAGGACTGGCCGGCCTCACATCAATACCCAACCTGTAAATGACAGTCACCTCGGGATCTTATTTACCCATTTGACTGGGATCTTAAAAAGGTCACACTGTCCGCTCCTCTCCTCTCAGCCTCTCAAACTTTCCATTTATTCATTCAGCCATGCCTACTCTTAATCCATATTCACCTCACAGAAAATCTGCCTTTCCAAGCATACTCTCTAAGACAAAAAGCGTGTGTGTATGCGTGTGTGTGTGGTCTCTAAACTGCTTTTTCTCAGCTTCCAAGTAATGTAATGACTTTGAAACGCTACGTGGCAACACATTTGAGAATTTTATCAGTGTAAACGTACATACATGTGTTTAAGCAACAGTGTTACGCACCGTACTAGTGCGCTTACAAGTGCCAAACGGATGCTAAAGAGTTTATGTGTGACTTTGCATGTTTAGAAAATGTCAGCGTTTGCAAGATCATCCATCTAAGAGTGCGAACATCGGGGCGTTGTGCGTATATGCGTAATGGCAGGGCGGTAGAGAGCCAGTTGTAGACTGGGAGGAAGAGAAAAAAAGAGAGGTCTCTGCAGCACCACAGATCAGGGAGGAACAAAGGGACGCTGCCAGAGTGTGTGAGAGTCCGCACTCCCGCTGGCCTCTAATTCAAACCAAACGTTCACCATGAAATAGCTCTTTGACATCATTACATGCTGTGCATGTTGATGTCCTCCACTCCTAAACATGGCCGGGGGAGGGGTCTGGGAAGGAGGGGGCACTACAATTGTCACCACATGGGTGTAATGAAGAGAACGATGGGACTTCACTCACCATCTTCGTTAAAAGCCTTTCCCTCTCTCCTGGTTTAATATCCCAAAGCACATTAGCGGAACTTGGAGTACTTTAGCAGTTTCTGTAGGCATTATTTGTCACTAGCCTTCCGATACCGCAGGATTCCAGTACGTCAGGCGACAGGATCGGTCGGCTCTTTAGAACTGAGCCTCGACCCCCACCCTTTCCCCCCATGTGTGCTTAAAAGAGCCCACCTCCCTTTGATTTCAACCAGGCCCAAGTATCTGATCGTACTGAGCATCTGATCCAGTCAATCAAGGCTTTGTGTGACCCAGTGTTCCTGGGACCTATTCATGTCTCTGTTCTTTGGCTGAGACGGCCCAAGGTTCTTCAGTCCTGCTTATTATAGGCCAAGATCCAATTTCCAAGCTGTCTTAGATCACAGGAGAGTCGTCTAAACTCCAGAAAACCACAGAATATTTTGGCAATATACGACGGGCCTGGTTTTAATACATTTGTGGATTAAGTCATGCACCGAGGCCCTCATATTGTAAGCTTTATTTTAGGTAATGCGGACTGGGAACAGTTCATACAGTCTGGAGCTAAAACTGTTGGTCACTTTTGTTG
>JAUMHR010000063.1:11091856-11110468 GCA_032361145.1 Enteromius fasciolatus | reverse complement strand
CAGGCCAAGTGATTAGCACACCTGATTCTGATCATTTGAATGGGTGAGCGAAAACTTTTGGTAATATAGTGTACTTATAAAAATGATTGTGCTGTATGTACCTTGTGCGGTTACATAATACACACATAATTTACACAGCTGTGTAATGAGGCTGGAAACACAGAGTGAGAGAGAGATGTAGAAGAGTTTCTCTCGGAATGAACTAATCAATAGCAGAATGTTATTCGTAATGGACTGTGTCAGCTTTTTAACCGGACGAAACCTTCGTCAAGTCAATGAGCGGAGTTAAACCTCTCACTAATCTGAATAATCTGTGGACATATCGACTGACCGAGCAGTCTGCCAGAATAACAAATCCTTTGTGTCCTTTTTTTTTTTTTCTCTGCTCCATTTTAATATGAATATTCTGACAGTCTATCTCATTGATTCTTTCTTGTTCTATCATCTCTATTCGTTCTCTTTACACAGAAGGGAAGTACTGAATGACAGTTACATGAAGACAAACAATCTGGTTATGTTCTGCACATGCACTCCTGCTGAAGTAATTTTCCTGTGCGCAATAACAAACACTGCGATCACGGTGGTGATGGGTTTTAAATGAAATATGAATTATTGACGGTGAGCATGTGGGTGAAAGGTGTGCAGTCTTCTTGTTTCTTTTAAGTTTGACTTTGGCTCTGTGCTGCCAAAAAGTGATATGCGTTTTTGTGAAGTAACTTAATGGTGTATAACAATATTTTTTTGTAGCATGTTTTTTTTTTTTTTTTTTACATTGTTAATTAACCATATGTTTTATTCATTATTAATTATTTGCATTAAGGTCACTTACAATTGTCAAAAGGCTTCTTCACAAATCTAAGAAACTGAAAGGTCTAGCATGCCATTGAACTGATGTAGTCAGTATCACGTTGATCATTTCAATTATATTTTTGCATATTCCTGTCTAAATCTTCTTACATTCCAAAACCATATACATGGATGTGTCCAACTGAGACAAAAGCTACAATTGGGATTTGAAGAAAATTTGAAGAAATGCTTCTTTGGTGTCTATTATAATCTGTAACAAAATTTGAAATTAATTGGTGTTTCTGATATTTAGATTTTTTTTTTCTCTTTCAGTCATTAGGGTCTACAGATAGCTTCCTTTCCAAGATTGTGTGCAGTAGTAGCTGTTTCTGCTTAACTTCAAGAAGGCTAGTGTAGACAGCTGAGACTACACCTCGTTCAAATGTTGAACTTTATCCTTGTTGTATCCTTATTTTTAGGATCCTGGAAATATTTAGTCCAGTGCTGTAGGTAAAAACACTATGCCTTTGTCTTTTAATGTCTTTTAATTGTTTTCAAAATGTTATCAACTGTAGTTATTGTAAATGCATCTGTTCAGTTTAATAGTAATGTTGCTTTTTTTAGGGTTAGGTACAAGTACTTTAAAGTCTAGTTAGCTTCTTTATTAAAAGAAACAGAAAAGGAAAAGGGAAAAAAGATATTACAGTTTTGTAATCATTCATCAATGTGTTGTTAAAAGCCTATGTTTTCTTCTGTGGCGCACAGAGGGGAAAAAAGAGGAGCTTCATAATGGTGATAAATCATAGATTTTTCATTCTGGTTGAACTATCCCTTTAAATGATTTACACTAAGAAGCCTGCAACTTGTAAAACTTCCGTTTTAAAATAACTCTTCCACTGTGTACTGGTAATAAGCATGAGGAGGTTAAAATAAATGGCTTAAGAAAAACAACTTTTTAAGACCAAGTGAAATTCAAATGCGAAAGAAAATTAGCGTTGGATCATATTTTGAATGCATCCAGTGCCCTTTTGGTGTGAGCATGTGGGTGGGTTGGTGGTGTCAGAGGAACACAAGGCAAAGTTGAAGGGGCCGCACGAGATCAAGAGAAGTTCGCAGTACACTGACACTCGGGGGGAGGGAATTCAGCACGAGTCATTAGGAGGTACGAGAGGAGAGCCATCTGATGATGGCAATAAGGAGCAGGCTGAAAAATAAGGCGTCCATTGATCTGCACATTGATGTGTGACATTTTAACCAGAGCCGAGAGACAGAAGTTCACTAACACGTCTAAAGCAGCTCCTCTTTCCCTACCGTTCACAATGTCTGTTTCTTCACATCTGTCTGTTTCTATTCACTTTACTCTGTGCCCTTCTTTTTGTCTCCTGTATGATCTCTCTCTGTCTTTGTCTCTTGTTCTTTCTCCCTCTCTTTTTCTCTGTCCCCAATGCGTTTGATTTCTTTGCTCCACAGCCACTGGTCTCACGGGTCACTCCATATTAGCTTACTTGTTAATACTTGGGGGTGGGATCAATACTTAATCAACAAGTAATGGGATTTTGCAGTCATCCCATATGATCTTCCAATAAAGACTTGAATCTGTCTACCAACCTTTTATAAAGGGCTCAGGGAGAGGGCGAGCGGGGGGGAGTGGGTGAGAGAAAGGGAAGAAAAGAGAGAGAGGGTGGCCGGCGTGGTGTGGCACTGCGCTTTGGAGCGGGGATTTGCTGCTCCGATGCTTTTAGTCTGATCTGCATCTGATTAAGGTTCAGAGAAGGCACTGTCCTTCACCCCCCTCTTCTTTTATCCTGCTATAATGTACCGTGGCACACAGATTCATCATCGGCAGGCTCGCCGAGGCCAGAGCCTAGCCACTCAAGGAATTATTATTGTGTCCTGCTTATGCTGGCCTACTTTCTTAACTAACAAACCAATAAAGCCGTAGCCTCCATTCAGCCCAAAGGAAAGATAAAGCACGAGTGACTGTTTGCGGTGTCCTCACAGGTGTCACGAAATGGACGGCAGTATAATCTCTTTGCCCATGCCTATTTTTCACTGTGGGAGTAAATGTCTGACTGTGTGTGTGTGTGTGTTTTATTTTGAAATTCTATTATAAAAAGGTGAGATAAGCCTCAAAAGCCTCATCCTCATCAACCAGAAGCCATAGCGGAATTGCTGTGGTCATATTTGGATGGCTCCCTTGAACGCACTCGAGATAAATTCAAAAGCAAACTCAGTTTGCGAAACATCAAAATAAACCTGAGGTTTCACCTCAGTTATCAAATTCATAAACTTGTTTAGAGCAATGAACACTCTCATTTAGTTATTACCATCTCAGCAGGTTCCAATACGATATGATGCATTTCAACACACTAATATCCAATTTACTGTGACTTCTATTACTACGTGTGCAATTATGACGGGATAACAGCGGTGATAATTCCGGTTTGCTATCATACAGTAACTCCCACTGATGTTTATTAGGTTAATACAGCAGTGTGCGATAATGATAATGTCCTATTAAATGTTTCGGCTTAGCGCTAGAGTGTAATATGAGGTTTTTAGAGACTGCTCACTGCCAGGCGTTGGATGGATTGTCATTGTTTCATTACGCTAGCTTGGCTGGAACATATGTAGTGTGCTAGGATGCTCATGCACCACTGCTTCAGAGACACGCTAACACCGCGCTTAGAAAGACAGGAGGTCAGACGTACAGTGTTGGGCTATAGTACACTCCCTTTCTCTCGATCTCCTTCTGTCTCAAAGGCTTTTTTTTTTCTATTCTCCCGTCCATAGGTCACAATGCATGATGTCAGTTGAGTAGCAGCGACCGAGACGGTGTTGTCTCAACGTGTGCTGTGTTTGATACGGACTGGTACCGGCGCATGCTAAACAGCAGATTCGGGCCCGAAACACGCTGCTCGCTCCTGTAAACAGCTCGGTGCTGCTATTGTCATTTTTCAGAACATTAATATTCATGGCATCTTAGCGGTTTAAACACTTCAGGAGTGCGTGGCTGTGCTCTTCTTGATTTTTTTTTTTCTTTTCTTTTTTTTTCCTTACAGCAGATTTGTAATTTGCATTTCATAGGCGACTTTACTCAACCCTGAAATATTTTAAGCATGGCATTAGCATTACTTCCTATTTTTGTATGTGAATGAAAATGAGAACATGGTGCATGTGTGCAAGTGTGTGTGTGTGTTCCTGGCCAGTTTTGAATAATATTACATAACCTGAATAATGTCACATTTGATCATATAGTGCACTGGGCCCATCTCCTCATGTCAGATAGCTGATAAACGGCAGGTTTAGTCTCTCCTTATCGCTCTCTCTCCTTCTTCCTCCCCATCAGTGCATGAGCTGGCTGTTAACTGTGGCCCCTGCGGCCACTCTCACTTCCTTTCCACACAGGAAGTTTGGTCAGGTGTCAAGGAGTTTGTTGATAGTGTTCTAACAGTCATTTCCTAGGCCTCTGCCCCACTGACCAAGACCCATTGAGACAGCAGTGTCCCAATATCCTGTTTCCTGTCATTCCCAAGCCTCTCTTGGTGATTTATTGACATGAGAAGCAGTCGTTTTTCCTTAGTAGTAACGGTGAAAGTCACTCAATCTGTTAGTTAAAACGATTCAGAACTTTTTTCTAACCTCTTCCTGTTCTGTAGTGATACATGGAAGTCCCTGAATTGCTGGGATCAATAAAGTTCTCATAATCGATTTTAACAAATGTAATGAGGAAAATCACTTTTTTTTAATAAATATTTAACGCACACAACACAGACAGAGAATAAGTGAAATAGTTTTGACATACTGTGGATCTTTTCGTTCATTTATATCAGGTCCCTAAAGATTAAGTAATTTTATTTTGTGTAACTGTTTTCAAACATTGTCTTCTTATTCTGTTGGTCAGCCAAATGGTCACACCACTGGTTGAGCCACTGTTGCTGTGTCAGGCAGGTTATGATTTCCAAATAAACAGCATTGTATTGATAGCGTCCCTGTGTTTACATTTTTCAGGGAAATCAGCTTGAAAATTAGCCTAATTCTCTGCATACTAAGCTATGATAGAAGAAAGGGTTTTAACATTAGAAAGCAATTAAATAAAAATCACACAGCACCATTAATTTGTGAACTCAGTATGTGACCTGTTAGCATGGAAAATCGAAAGTATACAGGCCTATTCACACCAGTATGTTACAAACAATAACAATGCCAGCTTCCACACCAACAGGTGGCGATATCCTGTAAAAGTTCAAACTGCATTTCTGTCATCTGCTGCTTTAAATACTGAAGCACTTAAAGTCAAATGGGTTTTGATTGGATTACAGTGTTGTTATTATTCTGAAAGTGATTCCAATTATATTGCTCATGTGTGGCGTTTCAATGTTGGATTGGATTGGACTTTTCTCTTACAATTAGAGTGATTGTTGAAAAGTTGCAGTTATCATTATAGTTATTGTCCTTGATGTGAACAGCCCTTAACTCTTGTGGACTAAACTTTTCAGTAGACTCACATCGTCTTTCATTCAACTCCTCAGCTAAGTGGTGCTCTGCGGAAAGGTGGTTTATCTCTCAGGAAAAGTTGAGGTAGTGGAGGCAGCTCCTCAGGAGAGAGCAGTCTTGAGGGGACCGTCTGACTGCGTCCGTCTGGAGCTATACTAAATCAAACACGGGGAGAGGAACCGGAGGCTTCCAGACTTCAATCCCTAGTGGAACACTTGCTGCCATACCTCAGAGAGATTCATTTAACCTGGATTACTCTGGTGGATTTTCGTATGAATTTTTCTCAAATAGATTTGTTAGAAACGCTGTAAGAATCTCCCAGGTGTGAGGATGATGGCATGGGGAACGTCTTGTATTTAATTACCTTCAGTTTGTGTGATTAGCTGGATTTTGCGGTTGCGCTAAATACTGTCCACCAGCAGTCTTGCATGATGAGCTCCTTTGTGGTACTTTCAGATCAAGCCCTTGTGCAAATGGGCAGTTTCTACTGGCAAATAGTTTAAATATTCACAGTCTACTCAAGGTCAATATTGGTTATACGATACAGACTCTGTGTGAGACTGTGTGTGTCCCCCTGAGGTCTCTGGTCCTTTAATTTCTCCCCTTTCTCATGTTCACTAATTAGCCAGATGCACTTGAAAGAAATGAGGTTGTAGTGTCAGTGGAAAAGGCATGGTCTGCCCCATCCGCCTCTGGCTGCACAGGTCACTGTCAGGTTCAGAAGTCATGTGTGAGAGTGGACTACTGGTGTAGATATCAGACATACTGTGGGCTTTTATTAGACAGGAAGTGTGTGTCAAAAGAGAAGGGGAGCAGAAGGACAAATGTGTTCTCACGTTCTAACTGATGCATGTATTGTAACTCAGCTATACAGGGCAAAGAAAGGGAGCGATGCAATTTAACCTGAAGGACAAGTTCTACAGCCCATCTTCCATTCAAGAATTAGCTTTATCTTTGTATAAATGTACAACTGTCTTCTCTTAGACCTCCTTGACCTCTGGATGACAAAAAACAAGTTAATGCAAAACCTTTTCCATTTCTTAATTTGTCAATAAATAAAATAATAATAATAATAATTAAACAATAGATTCATCATGGAACTTCTCGGCATGCTACTATGGCTCTTTAACCTTAGAGGAACTCAAAGGGTAGCAGGTCGCTACCTTGAGCTTTGACACAATTCCTTCCTCAAACTCTTTCAGACAGACAAGGGTCACGCAATCCTGCTTCCAAGTAAAGGACTTAGCTGGATTGACAGCATCCTTCAATTACCCAGATGTCCTGCCAGTCTGCAGGGTCGTTTTGAAAGGAACATCTGTCCAGAGCCACAGCCTCAAATTTAAAGGTAGAGTGAGTTAGGAGTGGAAACGGAGGGGGTTGGGGTAGCTATTTTAGTCTGTAACCTGATCCTTTATGGCCACTCTTAAATGTGGGCCATGCGTAAAGGTCAGAGACTGGGTTTGTTGTGTCTGGCAGGCTGCTACATCTGGACGGCCGTGTACAACAACACACACTTGATGACGCTCGATGTGCCTCAAATACTTCCAACCTAACTCTTTATAGCAACACACAAATCCATATTCAGGCGTTCTGGATTATTGTATCCAAATGAGATTCAGTAACTGTTGGAAAGTGGTTGATAATATGTGTGGCGACTGAACAGATGTATAGTTTTTAGTTTGACCACTAGAGGCAGCATGTCTTACTTAGACTACAGTACAACTGTTCACTGACCTGTGATTTAAATGGCTTTAATAATGATGCATGGTAGCCAGTTTTTACAATCCCTTTGTGGATGGACAGACAGAAAGTAGATACAGACAAATCCGTTTTATAGTCGCTTTTGCGTTCCCTTTACATTTTTTCAAAAGTCTTTGCAGTGACCTACTAATGCAGCATTCAGATCTTAGGATGTTGAAACTAGTTTGTTGTGACAGTTAGAAAAACTAGAAAAAATGGGCTTGTAATTGTGCAGAATGTTGTGTATACTGTAATTCCTTCATTCCCATCCCATTCTCTCTTTTCGGACTCATTCTCTCACATCTGTCCCTTCTTTCTGATCTGCCCCTTTCCTGTTCTCCTCTCCGGTCCTCTCACTTTTTCCACTCTCTCTTTTTCTCAATTGGTGTTTTATTTTAAGACATGCAGCATATGCTGATTTCAGACTGAATTGAGAGAAGGACTTTGGAGCCCAGCTGACCTGCCTGTGCTGGCTAATTGGGACTGTTTTCTTTCCCGGTTGGCCCCAGAAGCCCAGCATTCTCAGCTGTGGCCGCTTGCGCTGTCAGCTGCGCCCCTGTGACAATAGCAACTGTAATATTTCATCCCATGAACTACATTTTTCAAAAGATTATCATATTTATCTACCTGGTTGAGCTGCACCTCTGTATCATCATAAAAGTATTTTTGGAATGCTGGGTCAGAATTATTCTTACGTGACCTCTACAACTTTTTTTTTCCCTTTAACTGTACAATCACTGACTAAATGTAAGGCAACTGCATGTTGGCTTAGATTAGGGGTCTCTAACTCAAACTACCTGGGGGCCACTTGCCAGGTGTAGCTTAGCAGTGTGTAAAAAATAGAAACGAGGCATCCATCAACTCCCAGTGTAGATAGCTCCGTTTATTATAATGGGTGCGATCTACTTTTGTTTCAGCATGCCGCTTGAACGCGTTTGATATACATTTTACATGTTTTATGCATTGGGCACAGAGTGATTTACATTACATTCAAAGTATATGTTTTATCAGTACAGACATTCTGAGGGAATCAACCCCAGAACCTTATAAGCAGGTTTAAGAAAAATAATACTAATAACTTAAAATATGACATTAAATCAAAAATAAGTCTTATTAAATAATTCTAAAAGTAAAAACAATATAATGTGTTAATGTATCATTATAATGCAAATTATTTTAATGCATTAATTATGCTTTTAGACCTATTGTATGGAATCTTCAAGTCAAGTAGGCTTTTATTGTCATTCCGACCATACACAGTTTAGTACATGCAGGGGTGTAGCACCAAATTCTGGGCCCTATGCACAAGCATGGGCCCCTGTAAGCTTGAGGTTCACAACTACCTACGACACCATTTAATACATCAATCAACTAAAGGCATTTACCTAAACTATTAGCATTTACATTTGTTAACAACATATATTGTGATCTTAAAATTATATTTAAAGGAAAATAAAATTTCCTGGTAATTTAGTCCCACTTTTCACCCAACTACGACGCAACAAGGTGTTATATATGACATAAGTTATAACATAAATAAACAAAAACTGACTAGCTAGCTAACTAAGAAGAGACTAACCAGATTAACATTATAATTTAATCTTTATCTAAAGACCTATACAGAAAAAAAGACAAAGACAACAAAGGGCACATGCAAATGTGCAGACAAAAGTGACAACATAACAGCATACTGTAATATGTTACAGTGCTCTGTGGTATTAATTGTAGGTAGCGCATATAGAATCATGACAGACAAATGTATACATATAATATATAGATACAGTATGAAATGTATTATAAATCATGGAATAGAGAAAATATTGTATAATTACAAAAATAAACTTAAGTATTTGATCACTTGCTTATCAGCCAGATTTCTGACCCTCAAAGACCTGTTATTTTGCTTTTAAATAGTCCAGCTACACTCATGATTCTAAATTAGTAGCACCTGTTTGAGGTTGTTAGCCGTCATAAAGACACCTGTGCACCCCACAATCAGTCAAAGTCTAAGTAGCAACATGGGCGAAACCAAAGAGCCGTCAAAAGACGCAAGAGACTAAATTGTAGCCCTTCACAAAGCTAGAAAGTGTTTCTGGGCAATTGCCAAACAGCTTGGTGAAAAAAGAACAACTGTTGGAGCAATTTTCAGAAAATGCAAGAGGCTAATGATGACTGTCAATGTCCCTCGGACTGGGGCCCCACGGAAGATTTCTCTTCATCAATGATGCTAAGAATAGTGAAGAATCAGCCCAGAACTACACGGGAGTAGCTGGTCAATTCCGTGAGGAGAGCTGGGGCCATCATTTCCAAGGCTACTATTAGTAATACTCTAAGACGTCATGGTTTAAAATCTTGCATCACACGGAAGGTTTCCCTGCTTAAGTCAGCCCATGCCCAGGCCCAGGCCCATTTGAAGTTTATCATATCATGGTTCTGGAGTGGCCTAGCCAGACTCCAGACCAAAATCCAATTGAAAATCTTTGGAAGCTGAAACTCTGTGTTGCTCAGCGACAGCCCCGAGACCTGACAGATCTAGAGAAGATCTGTATGGAGGATTGGGCCAAAATCCCTCCTGCAGTGTGAACAAACCTGGTGAAGAACTACAGGAACCGTTTGACCTCTGTAATTGTTAACAAAGGCTTCTGTACCTTTTTGACTCAAATGATCAAATAATTATTTGACAGAGTAATTCCCAAATAAATTGTTAAAAAAAAATGGCTCGGCACAGAAAATATGATTTCTGGATTTTTTTAGATTCTGTCTCTCACAGTGGAAATGCACCTACTGTATGCTGAATATTGTAGACCCCTCCATGATTTTTAAGTAAGAGAACTTGCAAAATCACAGGGTTATCAAATACTTATTGACCCTTACTGTATATAGTCTGTAACAATATTTTAACAACAATTTTAAGAGCTGAATTATGTATATTCTGCAGGATTGTATGGGATGACAGTTTTTAAAGTACAGTAATTCCCTTTCTCTTTCTTTCTTCCCTTATTTCCCTCTCTCTATTTTAGTGCACAGTGTCTGCCATCTATCTTAGTACAGGATGCATATGTAACTGTTCTGTACATTAAACACTTCCACCGTCTCCATGCTGACATTTCTGAAAATGGCCACAGGATGCTGGTTGCTCAGAAATCCTGGTGTACATTTGGCTCATTGATACATAATTAACAATCCCTGCAACTGCTCCAGCAAACACACAGATGTCTCCCTGTGGGGTTGCCTTGCCAGTGTGTCTATGCCCATGTATGTATGTGTAAGTGAATATCACCAGCATGAGTCTGGGGCCTCTGTAAGGTGGCAAAAACAGCTACCCTACCTCTGAATCAGGTGTGACAGTGGATAGTTGTCATGTTTCCTGGAGTTTGCATGATACCTGCACAGTGGCAACCTTCATTTCACACCATGGAAAGTTGATTTAGTTGTATGTGAGCATGGCTGTGTAAATGAAACTTCCCTGTACTGAACCTCACTGCACGAGTGTGCTGTAACCAGAGGCACTCTATCCAATTGGCTGGCAGCAATTCCAGCTGGACCACCAACAGCCAGGCCAATTAGCGGCTATTGTCTGGGGCAGCCGTGAGTGCAGAGACCACCAGGACAGCAGGACAGACCCTTCTACCTTGCTCACAATACTGCCCTCCACCCCCTCTAAGCATCTGCTCAGTTCTCACTGCTTTGCTTTACTCTTTCCTTTTCCAGCCTTACCTTGGTACTTTTCTAGACCTATCTTACTATAACAGATGAATATCTCCTTGTATACTATATGTATGAATGTATGTATATATATATGTTATAGTGTTTTTCTGCTCACTTTATTTCATCGTAGACCACCTTTAGCCACCACTGCATGAAATGTTGATCACATCCAGAGTAGATGCACTGGATGGACTAGTCCAGTAAGAGCATCTGAACCTGACCTCTGATGTGCCGCTCCAGTAAGCAGAGTGAAGCATGTGCCCACTTTAGTCCTTTCATGAGGGGCCCTGTCTCTTTTTATGGCTCCCTCAAACACACACACACTTATATTCTGGTCTTAGTTTTTCCTACTATGCTGTTTTTCAGTGCCTTTTTGCCATCTCAGCAGACCTCTCTCGTCTGTGACTCCCTTTGCTTCTTTTTCTTTCTCTTTTTACTCCATACTCTCACTCCTACTCTTTTATATTGTCCCATCATCCCCTCTCACTCCATTTCTTCTCTGGTCCTGTCATATCTCTGGCTGAACTGCTCTGGCCCATCTAATGGGGTCAGCAGAACACCACCCCCCGCATACTCTTCCCTTTCACTCTCCTCCTCTTTCATCTGTCCATTTCCAGGTTAAGAGCCCAGTGGCTGAGAGACTCACTAGATTAGTGGTCTTTTATGCCCAGGCGGGGTCTGGTGTGGCTCCTTTACCCATCAGCCCACCATTTATGCTTTTTTTCTCTTGCAGTGGACTGAAGGACAGACATATTTGTGCTTTAACTATACACACAGTCACATCGGGCATGTCATTGCTAACTAAAGCTATTACAAGTTTTATAAAGTAATAAAATATTATTACTATAAATGACAAAATACAATTTTAACTAAAATTAACTTGCGCACAGAAAAAATATGATAAATATATGATAAATGTATATCATGAAATAATTAACTAATTCAAAATATTAATAAATAAGGGCATTTAAATAATACAAAAATAACACTATGCTTGAAGTGCCCAAAATAAAAACAAACCAAAGCAATATTTGCTATTTATGATCCATGCTGTTATACACTGATCTATAAAATCCAGCAACAGATTGTGGCAAATGTTCTGAAATTGTCAAAATAAAAATAATAATGAATAAACAAGACAATTAGTAATAATTAAATGCATTCTCAAGCATTTGTATTGGTTAGTTTACTTAATTAATCTTAACTTGGAAAAACTTAGTTTTGCATTAAATTTGTTTAACATTTGTTAATTTTGAACTAAAACACCATCAGTTATTTGTGGATGTCCAATTAATATTCATAAACTTAATATTCACCATTTTGTGATGCCACAACCCTACAACCCTTTTCCTTAAAGTGCCACCCAGATGATTCCGAAATGGTCTGAAACATCCTCCTTGATTGCTAATCACTAGCATCACATCCCACCAATTCCTGAACTGTTGGCAAAACTACTTCCATCTATTTAAGCTTCATTTGACCTCACCCATCAGCACCTGCATGTTTAGCAGGATTGTTACCAGGATTGTCTGCCCTCCCTAAAACATGCTGAAAGCATTTTCGACTGGCGCGTCTCACTGCATGCTGGGATAACAAGTGGCTCCCTGTTCCTCATAGGGGCCTTTAGGGTTTCTCAGTTCTGTTCTTTTTTGTCCTCCATCTCTCTCCCTTCTTCCTCAAGCCCAGGCCATTAGAGGAAGAGGGTCAGGAAAGTGCATGCCATCCTTTGCGTGCTATCTGAGCCACTGGCCTGGCAAGTACAAATAGTTGTTCAAAAGGTTGTACTTTATATTTAGCCAAGGAGATGACCTCGAAGTGCCTTAAAAGGGCTCACATACTTAAAGGTGCATTACAGGTCTTACACTAATTCACTGTGATAGCTAAAGTGCTCGTCGCATACCGCGGGAGAGAACTAACCCTGGAGGATCTGGCAAGGGCCCGGGATGTGACCAGTTAACATTATTCAGCATAAATTTTGAATTCTCTCCAGCCCTGAACTTGGAGCGGAGAAGGGTAAACCATTTGCATGCTGTATTAGTGATGAGTGTAGAAAAGAGACGCTCTTGTTGCTAGATCCCAACTGCACGTTTAATCTGTACATTTCACTTCATGTCATGCTTTATTCTCGTTTAATGTATTTTTATGTGCAAGTTTTAAGGGCTGTTTAGAGTAAATAAACCTCTCGTGAGATGCAGCAGTGGTCTGAAGCTCCACTGGTGGAGGAGACCTATTTTCATTCTTAACTAGACTGCTATGATTTATTAATCCGCATTTGAAATAACAATTACAGTGTCAGAAGGGATCAAGCCCAAGCCTTAATTGCAACGGAAAACATACTTAATGTGAAACTTTCCCCTACCAAAGCATTTAGAGTGCTTTGTGTCTTGGGCAGGTCTGTAGAGCATCAGATCCTAGCTGCAGGTTTCAGCTGCTTCTCACTGATGTCACTTCCTCCACTTACCACTGCTCCCATTCCAGCTGGACTGGACTCAGTTTTGTAGTATGTGGGTCTAGGAAACATGTGATTGCTTTCAGAGTTCTCTTCTGTCTTCTTCTCACTCTCATTCTCACATTGTCTTACACATTTCCCTCTGGGGCCTTTAAGGTTTATGATGTTTCATTAAGAGGTCAGGTCCTAAGACATTTCATTAAATCACATAATAGTCTTTTGTCGACACTCCAGATCCAGTAATGATTGTAAAAGGACAATAAGCTTTAAATGTTTTTACAGAAAATGTCTTTGTTTGGAACATTACAGTTACACACCATTAGAGACTGATATGGAGAGAAATACATATCATATTTTATATGCTTTTTAGACCATATTTTAGAAATTTTAATTGTATTAGAAAAACCATAGTAAAATTAAATAGAAGTAGTAGTAATACTACTGCTACAAATAATAATAATTATTAAGAAAACATTTTCCTCCAATATTTTATGAAATTGAATAATTTTGTTTTTCCTTGTTTGAAGTAGCACGCCATTAGAAATTGATATTTTACCATGTTTTAGACTTAAAATGTGGTGTATGTGCTCTAAAATACCCTTATTATTGGAAAAAACACTGTAAAATGTATTAGTGGTAGTAGAAATATTAATTAAATATGATTATTATTACTACTATTATCACAATTACTGTTACTACTGCTGCCATTACTGAGGATAATACAAATACAAAGTACTTCCCATAGGTTCTATAGTTTATTAATCACATGTATTGACATTTTATGACAGCTTTTGAGTGTGACATTCAATTTTTATTATTTTATGTTGTTTAATAGCCAAGTGTTGATGGGCAGGAAGCTTTTCGTGTTCATAATGTCGTTCTTTATTCTGCTTCCTCTTGCTTTCATTTTTCCATTTTTATACCTCTGGAGTGTCATAGGTATAAGATGCTTTATTATGACATGAACACACACACATGTGCTCTATCCCTCTCATAATTCAGTCCACACTGCACATCTGAGAGAATTCTCCACACTTCTAACTCTCTTCCTCATTCTTTTATATTGAGGCTAGCTCCACTCATATTTCATGTCAAAGGCTTATTCTTTTATTGAACATCAAATCCAGAGTGTCTCAGTTGATGCTCCTTTCTTTTTCCAGCACATACATATTCAGGAGCTCAGGCGGCTATATGGTTTCCCGCACCAAATCCACAATTGTGCGCATTAGCACTGTAATAACATTACATGAATGGAGCTCCCGTTCTATATTTAGGAGTTAAGTCATCCGTGTGGGCCTTGACATGCCGTGTTGTTTTTTTTTCCATCTCTGGCGTTGGCGCTCCGGCCTTCTCCAGTGTCCAAAAACTTACGGCTCTTGCTGAAATATCACGCTGTGACACTTTACATACTGGTTTGAACTTTATGGCTGACACACTGCCGAATAAATGCATAAATAAATAAATAAAAACGGCTCACAATATGCCCAAGCCAGTGTGACAATAGAAGTAGATAAAAACTCTGAAGAATGCCACCTCTCTTTTCCGTCTCACACACGCCAGACGCAGTCCCAAAAAACACACGTGCAAACACATACACACACACACTCCAGTTCTACGACTCTGGCTTGTCAAAATATTGTTCCAGTATATCCCCACTGTTTCTGGCCTGGAGTCAACTTCCATCTCATCTAATGAAAAATGCAGAGTGTTCGCTAGGGATTAACTGGAAGGCTTCTGCAAAAAGGATGAAGGAGGAGAGGAGCAGGGCTCTGCTTTATGGCAATACAACTCAATCATTTAGTACCTCCAGCTGACCATTTGACCCGCTGCTTAGAGTTTTATTCTTCCCAAATAGCAGGGCAGGGGAGAGGGAAGTGCTTGAGTTTGCGTTTTTGCCGTCGTTCTGATAAATATCTCTTGCACCTCAGCATGTGTTCCCATTTATCTGAGTAGGTGCCGGTGCTGTAGATACATTATTAAGTGTGATTAAACACATGCGCAGGAACTGGCGAACACGGAAACGCTTCTGTTGCGTGGCATCGTTTTTCATCCCCCCACCTTTGCGAGCGTACGCCACTTAAACACACAGACACTTTGAGTGTGTGTGTGTGTGTGATTGCGCATGGGAATTTGTGTGTTGAGCGTAGTCAGCTTAGAAATGACTGGATAAAGAAAGGGGAGGAAAGGGAAAGAGAATGAAATTAGAAGTACTGTAAGGACAGGAAAATAATGAAGAAGAGAGGAAACGAATGTTGATGTGACATTAAGAGAATAGAGGAAAGGAAAAAAAGACCAGGGGATATGAGGATAAAATGGGGAAAAAATAAGGCAGTATGAGAAAGAAGGAAAGAAAAGGAGACTAGAAGAGAGAAGAGGCTACGGGAGATGAAACGGGAGGAGACAGGAAAATAGGAGGGTGGGATGAGAGAGAGAGAGAAAAGTTTATACAAGATGAGGAGAGGGAAAGAAGGAGATGAGAATAGGAAAAAAATATGGTGAGGTGAAAGACGAGACATTGGACGAGAGGCTATGAGAAGGAGACAAAAGAAGAAAAAAAATACACCAGGTGTGTGAAGATTAGAGGAGAGAAGATACCAGAGAGGCAAAGAAAGATTATTATATACAATATATAATGGCCATTCATATGAAAAAAAAAAAATCTTTATTTCATTCAAGCTTCGAATTAACTGAGGAAAAGACATTGGATGATTCAGCTTGTTGTGTTATCCTGCACCTTGAGTGTGTGATTGTGTCAGGCTGTATATTCACTGCGGTTTGCTGACGCCATTTTCATTTCGTGCACCTGTGAAAACAGATGAGAACAAGGACAAGGCCGTGGTTTTTTTACATCTTTTACAGAGATTCCTGTAATTGATGGCGAGCCTCCCACCTTGACTGAAAGGATCAAGAACCTGGAGCAAAAGGACAGTTCTCACTATAGTTTCTTCAACCAAGTAAGAGAGTGTTGTTTCCAATGACTGAAACTATTTAGTTAAGAAACCAATAGCATCATTTCCACTTCTCAAACTGCACCAAAAGATTGACTCTTTTACTTAACTCAGCACCTGGCACTGCCTCCTGTAAAGTGCCTGGTTCTTCTGAGGTAAACTGCCTGGTCCATCATAGAGAGAACTACCCCGTTATTGAGGTGTTACATGATGTTATGAAATGCGGGATTATGAGAGGAAAAGAGAAGAGACAAAAAGAGATGAAAGATGCAGAAAGGAGCTGAGAGGAAGAAAGATGAGAAGAATAGCAAAAAAAGCATAATACAAAAGATGAGGAGAAGAAAGAAGTGGATATGAGACAATATCATAAGATACAGATACTATATGTCTGTTTAAATACAAAACACCACAGTACACCTGTAATACCAGGCCACCTCAGGACGAAGCTGCTCACCTGAAATGGACCAATTATTCTGTTTTTGATATCGTGCCTTCAGTCGAATAATCCAGCATGTCTTTTGGATTCTGCTGCATCAATAATGCACACTGGGCAGTGTATAATTTATGTAAGTGGACATGCAATCACCTCAAATTAAAGTGCATGAGTGGAGGTCAGGTAGCGTGAATGTTTATTTGGAACAGTGCAGGCAAAGAAGAGGCCAATCCAGTGCATTCCAGTGGCAAGCGCATCTCGTACTCACGTTTCCCCCCACTTAGCTCGTTCCTCCTTTTCTTTCTCTCTCTCACACACACATAAATATAAAAAACCCTAGTTACTGCTGGCTTAGCTTAGGCTGGAGACACATGGCTCACCAGTGACTGAGACTCACAAAGCAGGAGGCATTAAGACATCAATAATTAATTAAACCAACAGGCTCTCATAGATACCTACAGAGGAGGACATCTGGCTGAAAGCATACTCAGTCTCATTAAAACTGGGCTCCAAATGGGAGCTGATTAATCCTTTCCAAATGTTAATTGGTGGGTTAAAGTCTGGATGGCTGTCAGTGGTGCTGGTCTGTTTTGCGGGGCCTCAGCGAGTGGAACAGGCCTGGATCACAACTCATCCTGTTCCCAAGACGCGCTGCCCAGTGCTGTGCGAACCGGCCAATAGAAATCCCGTCTCTTCGTCAGTAATGGGTATCACAGAACATGGGGGAATTGCTGCGTGTGTTTGTCTTTCAGCATATTTCTCGTTTTGGTGGGTAATAAATTATATTACCTTGAGTTTGATTGATTTGTGTACTTTATGCCTGGACAGAGTCACTTTTATTGCTGTTGGTCCCAGTAACATTATCATGGCTATCCATCATGTGTAGGGACAGCAGAGATGTCCGTTTTAAGGTTGTCTCGCCAGTGTTTCAGGAATTGGTGTTTTAGCCAGTGCTCAGCAGCTCTGTGTGTATGTGTGTGTATTCAAGAGTGTGACATGTTTATGAATGCCAAGATGTACTGTGGAGTCATGGTGCTGTCCAGCAGCTCACTGCATTAGCTGACAAACTCTCCCACTTGTCACATGAAGCGTTGACCTAAACACAGCAGAGTTCAACTCCGTCTCTCTCTCTCTCCATATCTTATTTGTATGTCTTTGATAACTGCAATGCCATATCACTAAACATTAATCTGTTTTTTATGTTTGTTTTTTTTCCCTGTAAATCTGAATATTATACAACATGGTCATGTGTTTTTGGATTGAATCCTCATGCTGGTTTCTTGGGATGTTGGTGAGGCCGTGTGTTCAGTATGATCTGATCGTGTCTGAGCCTGAAGTCGAGAGTTTGTTTAATTTAAAGCCTGACCTTGTTCTTCTTTTCAGAACCTCTTACCTCAGTGTCCTCCCACTGCAAACAACTAACACCATCCAGAGCTTAAATGCAGTTTTATATGGTTCCAACTGTGTCTGTGTGTATGTGTAAACCGTGTATGCAGGTTCATCTATGTGGGAGTGGGGTTATAACATGTGTGTATGGGGCACGGATTTGCACAAACAGCTTGCTTAATTACCATGAAGAGAGATCCGTTAGAGGATCATTAATGAAGCACATGTAACAATGGTTCTAAACATATCACAAATCTGAGAAAGAGAGACAGCTGTAGCATTGTGCTGGCAACCGTATTGTTGTGGACATTACTCATTATGTACTTCTTATATTCTTAACCTTTCACCAGCTGCCTGTCAGGTCTGATCTTCTTAATAGGGAATGACATGGAGAAATTAAGCTGTTTCTTTGTCATTAATACTTTCATTCTAAAACATCTAAATCAGCTTGTAATGTACCTGGTCGTCGTGACAACCGTACAATTAAATAACATAAAATTCACTTTCTTTTTTTTTTTTACACACTTAGGCCCGGTTTCACAAACGGGGCTTAGCTTAAGCCAGGACTAGGCATTAGTTAAATTAAGGTATTTAAGCAACTTTTACAAAAATGCCTCATAAGAAAATATTACAGGTGAGCATCTTAACACAGAACAATGACACTG